>JAJONR010006059.1:0-37303 GCA_029582245.1 Solanum etuberosum | reverse complement strand
GGTGAGCTTTCATCTAATGAGATTGCTTCTAGAAACCCAGCCTCTACTACGGGAGAGCTTCTATCTCATCATCAATATTCACTTGGTGCTAAGCATAAATCCCACGAAATAGTCATTCCTTACTTGACCTCATTATTCATGGAAAGGTGCCCTTGGACAACCAAACCAAGTTAGTTCATTGGGATAGCTCTTACTCTTTGATTCAATTGGGTGAGAAAGCCTTTCAACCTAAGAATCCTTTCTATGTGAGAAAACCTTTCACATCATGCTAGTGTGTGTTTATGAGAATATCCTTTCACAACACAACATCATCATTGGTACTTTACTCTCAAAGCACCCTTAAAACATTTGCATAGATTTCATAAGAAAATGCATAAGTCCATGATTTACCTCTTGAGGTTCAAAAACAACTCTGAATCATCATTTCTTAGAAAATATGGGTTAGATATGGATTTCATCATAAATAC
Organism: Solanum etuberosum; assembly: GCA_029582245.1. NCBI lineage: Eukaryota > Viridiplantae > Streptophyta > Magnoliopsida > Solanales > Solanaceae > Solanum > Solanum etuberosum. Next base: position 36,836 of record JAJONR010006059.1, on the reverse strand, counting down.
AAGTAAAGCTCGCAATACATGCAAAATTTCATAAAACTCTTCGTTGAAGATCAAAATCCTACATCATATTATTCATAACTTGAAAACATGGGAATTACATGGGTTCATGGGGAAATCATCATAAAATCATCATATATCATCAATTCATGCATAATAGACCATAATTCAATCATTTAAATAAATAATAAATAGAACCCATGATAATTGAAGAAAACCCTAACTCAATTGGGGAATTCTACCTTTTGAAATAGAGGAACTTTGGAACTTCATGGATGAATGAAATCTATGGATGAAAACTATCATACCTTGAATCCAAATGACAGCCTTCAATGGAGGAATTGAGACCTTAACTTGAAACCCTAGGTAGAATCCTTCTTCTTCGTCTTCTTCAAGTTCTAGAGAGAGAATTATTTGAGAGTTCTTCTTTTTGGTGAGTTTAGAGAGAATGATTTCTATTGGAAAATTATGGGGTAAAAACACTTATATATGGGTCCTAAACATAACCAAAACGACATAGTATAGGAACTAATTAATTAGGAAAAGACCCAACTGCCCCTAAAAATAACTGCCACGTGACCATCCACGGACCCCAGTCTGACCCACAGCCCGTCCTGGTGGACCGTGCATTGGTGTCAGAAACTTGATTTTGGGCCTCGAACCACAGACCCTTACCACGGACCATGGTCTGACCTACGGTCAGTAGGTCTGGCCATAGTCCTGGGGTTCAAGATCACTACTAGGCAGGCTAACCATGGACCACACGTAAGGTCCGTGGTCCCTTCAACGGGCCGTGGGTTGCACCTGCAACTTCTGGGAATTGGCTTCATTTTACCTTTTTTTGATACGGGGTGTTACAACATTTCCTCTTCCTCAACGTTGAGATTATTACTCAAAAGGTTTCTCTAAAAAGAGATAATACTGAAAAGTGTTCATGAACTCTTTGGAAATCGGTGTCTCTTCTCATCTTTAATGTAAAAACATTTACTCATGGGAATACTTAGTTCCCATATATCATTTTAAATAAAATGAACTTTGCTCTACTCTTCCTCAAGTCGGTGCTCAAGTCATTTAAACAAGTTTAAAAGATTTGTAAAAGTCTTCTTAAGATGACTCGAAGAACTGTCAAGACTTGACTCTTAGCTCTACCTTGAATTTGAATTTATGGATTCAAGGTTATGATTCATGTTATGAATGATTTCTAGATGTTCAGAAGTAGTTTAGAGTAGTTAGAATGAATAAGGAGCGAAGGTAAACTATAAGAGAACTCAAACGAGTAAAACTATGAAAAAAAGGGTGGGGGCAGGTGACCATGGCGCACTGCTGGCGTGGGGCGGCAGCCCCTAAAGTTCAGAGACTCCTTTTTGGCGCACTGCTGGCGCGTCACGCCAGACCCTCTGGCGCATCTGGGGGAGCCACGCCACCCTTCCCCCCGAACATTCAAACAAATTTTTCTTCTAGTTTTTTTACCCTAATTCATCTAGAATTGATTTATATTTCTCAAATTCTCCTTACATTCTATTACCCAATACAAGTATATGAGAATCTACTCAAAAACAACTCTTAAAATGACTCGAAGAACTCTCAAGAATTGACTCTTAGCTCTACGTTGAATTTGAATTTATGGATTCAAGGTTATGATTCATTTTATGAATTATTTCTAGATTTTTAGAAGTAGTTTAGAGTAGTTAGAAACGATATGAAGTAAAGGTACACTTTAAAAGGACTCGAACGGGTTAAACGACGGAAAACGGGTGGGGGTAGATGACCGTGGCATACTGCTGGCGTGGGGCACCAACTCTTAAAGTTCAGAGAGTCATTTGTGGCACACTTCTGGCGCGCCACGCCAGACCTTCTGGCACATCTGGGGCGCGCCACGCCACCCCTCCCTTAGTTCAATCTGATGAATTTTTCTTCTCGTTTTCCGATCCTAATAAGTCTAGAATTGATTTATTCTTTCACAAATTCTCTTTAGATTCAATTATCCAATACAAATATATGATAATCTACTCAAAAACAACTCTTAAACTCAATACGATTACCTCAAGAACTCATCAATACCATCCTAATCAGAGAATGAAAGCAAAACTTTAAGAACACTGATCAAGAACTCTAATCCTTCAACTTCAAGAATGAAATTGCACTGAAAATAACATGATTTTCATGTGGGTGAACGAACCCAACACGATGAGAAATCACATACCTCTTAGGGATCAAAACATTGGAGAAATCCACAGCAAAACTGAAGAATCTCGACTAACGGCTTGAACTTTTCTCCTTTTCTCCTCTTCTTGAACTTTCTTCTAAAACCCCAAGCATATATTGATTTGGGAAAGCTAAAACAAATCAGTTTAGACCCCTAATTATTTACCGAAATTCATATTAATCTGATTGGGTAAGGAAAAGACCAAAATACCCTTCATATTTTCGGTTAACTTTCTTTAAATGGACAACCTGACTTCAAACGGGCATATCTCCCTCATACGAGCTTGAAAATTAGCAATCTCGGTGGCGTTGAAAAGATGATTCCAAGACCTTTCATTTGATATCGTATGGGCCACCTAAATCATCTTATACTCAAAGTTATGGTCGTTTGAAGTTAACCCAAAACTCATAACTTATGCTTAACTTGCAAATTTTCAGATTTTGCTATTTCAAATTTAGTTCTTTCTATTATTAGTTTTTTTAAATACCAAGGTGTTCCAAGCTTAGGTGAGGGTCAGCAACTATTTAGAGGAAAATGGATTTTGGGTCAACTTTAAATGGTCATATCTTTTTGCACAAAATGAATTAGATGGCCCATGACCTATCAAACTAAAGCTAATTGAATCCTCTTTCCAACACCACCAAGTTTGCTAAAATCCAAGCTCAAAGTAAAACATTATATTCATTTTTGGGAAGCCCTGTCAAGTAGAGCAGCAAACCACGACCCAGTTGACGGGCAGTGGTTCAAATGACGGCCCGTCAGTAACACCGTGAATGGCCTTCGTCCGTTTTAAGTCAGGGTTGTTTTGGTCTTTTCCCCTATGCATTAGGAACTTCAACTACATTGTTTGATTCCTAAACTATGTCTTTTTACTCAGTCTAAGCCTAATAATCTAGTCAGAACCTACCTAAACCCTCATTCTCCAAAAAATTATCCAAGCTAGAACGAAAAGAATAGAAAGAGGCGTCAGTTTCTTTCAAGAACAAGCATTAGTGTTCTTCAAAGTTCAGCCCCAAAATCCAAAGGATTTCTTTGTAGATTTCGTCACCAGGTATGTGAGTTTTGACTAGTGGTTACTTTCACTCATTAGGTCCCTAGAATTTAGTTAGTTCTTTAGATACTCATAAATGTTTCAAACCTAGGGTTTCTAGATTTTCAAGATTTATTGTGATTATGATTACTTTGATCTAAATATCTTGTTTCTAGACAATTTAGTATAATTCATTGCATAGAACTCGGAACTCTAGCTTGTGTAAATTTATCCTAGTTCTTGAATTACATTTGCTAGGCTAGTCAAACAGAAATTCATGCTTTAGATTTCAAATGCCATATTCTCAGTATATAAATGTTGCATTCTCAGTTAGTATGTCTGTTTTTGAGCTATTCATATTTAGTGCATTTTAGCTTCATGAATATTCAGATGAGAGTAGACTTAGCACCTAGTTGGACTAGGGTTCAGCGTACCCTCAAAGTCCCAGAACTACGTGCCCGTATAGGTTTATAAGTCCTATCTGTTGGGCATTAGTTTTAGTGATCACACCACAGTCATGCCTTTATACTGCTGGGAAAGTATATTGGGTCCTCTCGATGGGGTGTATTCATCGGACTCCACATTTAGCTCACGTGGTTTATGTCGGTTAATAGTAGCTCCCACAGTCACACTGTTAGTGCATTGATGAGGTTTTCAGTAGTTAATTTCGTATAAAGTTTAACATGTTATCTTCATGATTAGTACTTGGTCATTGCATCCATTTTATCTTTCAGTTATACTTCAGTACATATACATATCCTTGTTCAGATCATATCACTGCTCATTTATGCATTGTTTACCTTATATACTTTGTTCAGCTTAGCATATCTATATCGTGCATGCTCAGTACATTCCAAGTACTGACACATACTTTGCCCTACATCATTTCATGATGTAAGTTCAGGCACTCATAATCCTGATCACGCTTAGTTTGATTCCCAGTTCGACTTCAGCAGCTTCAATGGTGAGTCCTCATACTTCGAGGACAATAGACATGCTCTCTATTTATGTCTTTACTTTAGTTTTCAGTTTTGTTAGGGTTAGCTGAAGGCATGTCCCAGCAACTCAACTCAGTTAGAGGCTTTTTAGACATATAAGTAGATTCAACCCGAGTAGTTAAGTGTTGTTTCGGTTATCACTAAACTTCTATTATTATATCTTATATATTCAGACTACTTGGGGTTTTCCCCTTTTCGGATATCCACTATTTTTAGCTTCCGCATAGTACATATTTTACTTAGTCATGTTTAGTATGCTTGACATATGACAGAATCATGGTTAGCTTGGGGTCACTCGTGATCCTAGGTCTCGTGTTACGTCTAAGGGGTAGCATAAGGGTGTGACAACTAGATTGGTAGCTCTTATTGTACGCAAACTCAGCCAAAGGCAAGCATTGTTCCCACTGACCTCCAAACTCCAAGACACAAGCCCGCAACATATTCTTAAGAACCTAAATAGTAAACTCCGACTGACCATCATTCTATGGGTGGAATGTTGTGCTAAGGTGAACACAAGTGCCGAAATCTTCATGAAAGGTCATCCTGAAGTTATAAGTGCACTAAGCACCCTGATATGATATAATGCAAACCAGCAGACCATGAAGACGAACCACCTCTCAAATGTAGATACATGCCAACCTCCTGGTGTTGAATGAAGAATTAATAGGGAAGAACTTTGTTGACTTGATCAATTACTCAACAATGACCCAAATTCTGTCAACACATCTAGAAGTTTGAGGCAAACCTACCATAAAGTCCATAATGATGAAATCCCACTTCCACTCTTGAACGGGTAGTCTCAGAAATTCACTAGGTCGCAAGTGCTCAGCCTTCACATGTTGGCAACTCAGGAAATAGGATACAAAGTTTGCAATATCTCTCCTCATGCGATCAACCAATAATGCTACCTCAAGTCATAATACATCTTCATGATGCCCAAATGGATAGAGTATCTAAAATCATGGGCCTCATAAAGTATCAGCTAGATCAAACCCCCAACTCTCAGAACATAAATACGGTCTTCAAACCTAAAAACCCTATATGAATCTAAGGTAGCCTTGACGGTGTCCCCCATTAACACTCGATCTCGAAGTGTCAACAAGGCATCGTCCTCAAATTACGGCTACAAATTTGATCAAGCAAAGATGATTGTAGTTCCACATAGGCTAAGACACACCTTGAACCTGAAACATCTAACTGGATCATCTGATTAGCTAAGGAATTGAATGTCAAAAACTAAAGGTTACTCCACGATAGACAGGAAAGCTAGACTACCCTTACTTAATGCCTTCTGGCTCAAGGCATCCACTACTACATTTTCTTTACCGGGATGATAGAGAATAGAGAGGCCATAGTCTTTTAAAATCTCAATCTAGTGACCTTTCCTTGAATATGGTCACTCTATCTCATGATGTTCTAAAGACTCTTGTGATAAATGTAGATCACATAATGAACACCATACAAGTAGTGCCTCTAGATCTTAAGTACAAAAACAAGTGCTGCAAACTTCAAGTCATGAGTGGGGTAGTTACACATATGTAGCCTAAGCTGCCTTGATGCATAAGCAATAACCCGACTAGCTACATCAATACATAACCCTAACCAATGTCAGATACATCACAATAGAGCCTGAATCCCTCACCCTCAACTAGGAGAGTCAATATGAGAGTAGGATTCAGCAAATCCTTGAGTTTCCAATAGATCAACTCACACTCCTCTGACCATTGAAAGAGGACATCAAGGCGAGTCAACCAGTTCAGAGGTGCTGTACTAGTTGAGAAACACTCTTTAAATTGTCTATAGTACCTTGCTAATCGGACGAAGCTTTGAACATCAATAATGGAAGTGGGCCTAGTGTAATCACGAATAGCCTCAAGCTTTGCCAGATCTACCATCATATGATTTTTGGACACCACGTGCCCCCAAAGCTTTCTATAGACTAAAGCCAAAATATGCACTTTGAGAATTTGGCATAAGGTCGTTAATCTCTCAAACTCTGGAGAAAAATCCTCAAATACTGCTCATGATCACTCCGGCTCTGCGAGTATACAAGAATGTTATCTATGAACACAATGACGAACAAATCAATATATGACTTTAAAGCGCTCATAGTGGCCATACGAGTCCTAAATGTAGTCTAAAATAAGTTTGTAGCCTAGTCATTAGCTGACGAACCAGACCTTAGATTAATCTTCAAGAATAATGAGGCACCTTAAAGCTGGTAAACAGATCGGCAATCCTAGGCATTGGTTAACATTTCTTCACAGTCACCTTATTCAGCTATCTATAGTCAATACACATGTGCATCACACCATCCTTCTTCTTTACGAAGATAACGAGAGTGCCCTATGGTGATACACAAGGCATGATGAACCCTTTACCCAAGATATCTTGAAGCTGAACACTGAGTTCCTTAAGATCTGAAGGAGCCATTTGATAAGGTAGAATATAAATGGGTTTAGAACTTCGTTCAAGCTCAATAGAGAAGTCAATATCACACTCTTGGGGTAGGTCGGTAGTAACGTATCAACGACTTGAGGGACGTGCCTACTACATCCTGCACATAGGCCAGATAAGATAAATACCCACTAGCCACTAGCCTTCAAGCTCGAATAAAAAAGATAACTCCAACCATTGTGCTATTGAAGGAGCCCTACAACACCACCGGGAAATACCAAGAATGTCTAAGGTAATGGTGTTAGAGAAACAGTCTTAGAGAGAATCGTAGGGGGATAACTTTAAAGATCTATGGTACACGCTACGCGTGACATGGTGTATAAGACCTTGAGAGGCCTTACACAACCACTTGACATGCATACAACACAATATCATAGAAAATATGATAAATAAAGGTAACAAGTTCCATATCAATAAAAGAGTTTTGAAATAAAGTGGAAGTCAAATCATAGTCTCGACAAGCAATTATTGTACATGAAAAGAAGTGGTTGGACATAACAAGTACAGCTTGTACATTGTTTTAAACTTAAAGTGATCATCAACTAGCCATGAGTGGAAGGAGAGGAAGCATCACACCCTACAATATTAAACAATGTAGGCACAAATATGCATTAGTACATGAAATGTACTATATGAGGGATATGCATAAAAACGTGAAACATGATCATAAGAGGACATAAGCAAAAAGCTTCTCAGAGACATCATAATTTTTTTATAAAACCACTAAGAACAACTTAGTTTGTTTTGTGGTATATTTACTATTAACCGACATACACCACGTGATCTTTAGTGTGGAAATAGGTGTCTTTCTCCAACACTTAAAAGTGATGTCCTTGCTTGCTAAGGGAAAGACCTTACATTTCTAGATTAGGTGGATCCATTAGCTATGTCTTTATAAGACAAACCTACGGGGCACGTAGTTAGGGACAAAAAGATTTCTACTAGAGACCCGGTCTCTACTAAGTAATAATCCTAATGTAATAGTCATTACATAATCATATCATCATAAATGGAAAAGCAAAATTATGTTACTAATCCAAGCTTAAAACATCATAAAAGTATCTCCATAAACCAAGTGTGAGAAAACATTTCACCAATCATGATTACTTAATGTAAGAAAACCCTTCACAATTCATGCATTTATGAGAACACCTTTAACAATTTCATTGATGCTTATATTAAAGCAACCTAGATCATAAAAATATTCCATTTCATAAATCATGCATAACTTCATGAAAATATCATTAATAAATTCATAGTTTCTTCATCAATTCACGTCTTTAAGAGCTCATAGTACAAATAATTATCAATGCATTGGTCCATGTGAAATAAATATGAAAGCATGTAATTGAGTCAAAAGAATCTTAATAAGGTCAAAATCAAACAATAAGATCAACATAATTAGCATCCATGCAGAATTAAATAAAACCCAAACAATTTTGGAGATTGAACTTTGAGAACTGAGAAACCTTGCGACTCAATGGGTGAATGGAACCCATTGCCCCACTTAACTTACTATTGAAAGCCCAAAAGCATTGGTGAAAAGGAGACTTGATTTGCGAAGACTAGCTTTTTCTTCTTGAACTTGAGAGTGAATTAATGTGGATGAATGTGGATGGGATTTGTCGTTTTAGTGAATGAGGGAGTTTGAGTAGTTTTCGGGGTTGAAGGGTATTTATAGGACTTAGAAATAGAGGTAAAACAACTTAATACTAGTATTTAATGAATAGAAAAAGACTCAAATACCCTTAAAAATAACTATCGAATAGTTCCTACGGTTTGGACCTACTACCCGTACTCGTCAACTGTATAACCAACTTGAAGAACCCAAAATTCACCTTACCTTTTATGAAACCTTGCTACGGTTCGTCTAAATTCCCACGGTTCGTAGAACCCAAGTTTAAGTTCAAAATTTTGTTAAGTATGGAACCTACCTATGGAACCCATCTAGACTCGTCAACCTCCTTACGGTTCGTCCTGTTCATCCATAGGTCAAAGTTCAGAAACATAAATTTCCAAGAACTCAACCTCATTTCTACGATCACCATCTACGATTAGTAGACCCTTCTACAAATCATAGATTTATCTCGTAGGACACAACCAGTAGCCCAAAATTAGACCTTCATTTTCAAAATTTGGCTTTCAAACTTTTGAGGTGTTACATTATCTATCCCTTGGGAACATTCGTCCTCGAAGGAGGCTCAAGCTAGTCTGAACATAGTAGGAGAAAAAGTAACAAACCAATATGAATGCAAATTTACATCAATATGCACGTATGCATGAAGAATCACTCCAAGCAAAATCATAACATTAAAAATAAGGTTTTTCATGAACAATAATGCATATGGAAACATGAGAATGACTAAAATGCATGAAATCGGAAGAATGAACCATGAGGAACTAACACCTCAAGCTAGAGTAGGAGTGGAGGGAAAGAGATAAGGATACCCGAATATCATATCAGCTTTGGCCTTCCAAGTAGCACCCTCAATTAAATGATTCCATAAATGAACCTTCACGGAAATGACTTCCTTATTTCTTGTAACACCTCGCAAATTAGACTTAGAACTTGCAGCAGAAAACAATAAAAAAAGGTGAACCACGTAGGGGTTCATGGACCGTGAACGGAACCACGGTCCGTCACCCGCATTGTGGTTCACACCCACCCAGTAATGGTGGACCACGGGACCCTTCACGGGCTGTGGACCACCACACGGCCCGTGGGAAGGCCTTTGGGAGCCAGGTAGAACCCACCAAGCTCAGGCGTCAGACAATGGAGCGCTCCACGGGCCGGGGTCTTGACGACGGGCCTTGGTGGCATCCGGGAACCTGGGCAAACAGACCCCAGCCCAAGTGAAGAACCAAGGTGACCTTCACGGTCTGTGGTCCTTCACATGGGCCGTGGTAGGGCTCATGGTTGGACCACCCATAACCAGTAGGCACTGGCCAGCAGACCACGACCCACTTGATGGGCCGTGGTCCCTTTTATGGTCTGTCATATGGTTCATCGGTGGTTTCGTCAGATTTTAAGTTAGGGGTCATTAGGTCTTTTCCCCTATCCGTTAGACATTTAAACTACGTCATTAACCCTTAAACGACGTAGTTTTGGTCAGTTTAAGACTAATAACCTATTTAAAACATAACCAAAACCTTTACTCATAAAAATTCATTGATTTGAGAGTTAAAAAGGAGAAGAACGAGTGCCAGTTTCCTCAAGAACACACAGCAAGTTTTCTTCAGTTCCATCCCCAAAATCAAAAGATTTCTCCATGAATTTCATCACCAGGTATGTGGGATTTCACTAGTAGATTCCTTTCTTCCACTAGGTCCCTAGAATTCAGTCAGATTCTTGATTCCCTATACATTGCTTAGACCTAGGTTTTCTAGAACTCTAGGTAATTATTTTGATTTAGCTGTTAAAGTATTCTCAATCAGATTATCATGTTTTCGTAACATTGTTGCTTAGTTCCTTGCATTAAACTTAGAACCCTAGTTGTGTAGATTCGTTTAGTTCATCAATTACACTAGCTAGGTCAGATAAACAGATATACATGCCTCAGATTTCAAATGTTTCATTATCACTACTTAAATGTTTCATTCTCTGTTAGCATGTCAGAATATAGAGCTATCCAATATATTTCAATTATATTGTATTGTACACATTTCCAGTTTGGAGTAGGCTTAACACCAAATTAGACTAGGGTTCAGCGTAACCGTATAGTCCCAGAACTACATGCCCCCATAGGTTTTTCAGTCCCCTCTGTTTGGAATCATATTTAGTGATCCAGCCAGTCATTCCTTTATACCTCTGGCAAGGTATATTGGGTCCTCTCGTGGTTTTATGTCAGTTATTAGTAGCTCCCCCAGTCAGACTCTAGTGCATTTGACCAGGTTTCCAGTTATACTTCAGTATTCAGTCTCAGTATGTTAGTTTCATGATTATTACTTGGTCATTGCATTCAGTTTACCTTTTCAGCATGTTGTAGTATTTACATTCATATTCAGATTATATCATTGCTCAATATGCTTTGTTCAGTTTATGTATTTGTTTAGCTATATTCTATATCATGCATGCTTAGTACATTCCAAGTACTGACGAATACGCTGTGCTACATCCTTTCATGATGTAGGTTCAGGTATTCAGCATTCAGATCACGTATAGATCGGTTCCCGATCTCCAGTTCAGCAACTTCAATGATGAGTCCTCATACTTCGAGGACAATAGACATACTTTACACTTTAGTCTTTTTATTCAGTTTTTCTAGAGTTGGTTGGGGACATTTCCCAACAAATTTAGTCAGTAGAGGATTTTCAGACATAATATTAGATTCACCTTTAGTTTTTGAGTGATTGTTCAGTATCACTAAACTGATAATATTTTATATATTTAGATCAGTGTTGGGTATTCCCCACTTTGAGTTATCTCTTGTTTTAAGCTTCCGCATAGTATCTCTCTATTCATTTGTTTTAAGTATACTTATGATATGCCAGCTCTGGGTTAGCTTGGGCTCACTCTTGATCCTAGGTTTCGTGTTTACGTCAAGTGGGTAGCCTCAGGGATGATAAAATTGGTATCAGAGAATTAGGTTAAAGAGTCCTAGGATGTCTGGAAGCCGCACTAAGTAGAGTCTCTTTCATGGGTGTGAAGTGCACCACATCTAATGAGAGGGAGGCTATGAAGTGTTTTAGGAAAAACTTCACTTTGCTGTTAGTCTTATCGTGTGTGGGTATGATCTCCTTTCTAATTCATCATTATGAGTTCCAGATCATGCCTCCTCATAGAGCTTACGCTAGGAATGCTAATTCACGTAAAGCTAACACAGTTCCTCCAGTCCCAGACCATGAGGTTTCGAATGTAGAGTTTCAGAATGCTATCCAGCTCTTGGCTCAGAGTGTGGCCAACGAGAACAATCAGCAGGCCCCAATTTCTACTAATGCCAATAATGGGTTAGCAACAACCAGGGTTCGAGATTTTATTCAGATGAATCCGCCAGAGTTTCTAGTGTCGTAGGTTGGTGAGAACCCACATAATTTCATTAATGTGGTCAAAAAGATCTTTGGAGTGATGCAAGTAACGGGTAATGATAGGGTAGGGTTGGCATCCTACCAACTTAAAAGATGTGGCTCATATTTGGTTTACTCATTAGAAAGCACACAGGGTACAGATTTTACTCTAGTGACTTGGGAATGCTTTACTGGAGCTTTTCTGGACAGGTTCTTCCCGAGAGAGTTGAGGGAGGCTAAGGCTCATGAATTCATGAATTTGAGGCAAGGTACCATTTTAATCCAATAATACGGACTTAAGTTCACCCAACTCTCTAGGTATGCTCCACATATGGTTGCTGATTCGAGGGCACAAATGAGTAAGTTTCTGTTTGGGGTATCCAACTTAGTGAAGACAGAGTGCCGGAATGCTATGTTGCTAGAAGAAATGAATATCTCTAGGCTTATGACTCATGCTCAGTAGGTTGAGGGGGATAATCTTATGGAAATCGCTAAGAACAACACGAAGGCTAGAACAGGAAACAATGAGTACTCCAGCAGAAATCGGGTAGTGGAAATCACTCGCAGTTTCAGCAGAAATTTTCAGCCCAAACGCTTCGTCAGCTAGTGCTTTATCTCCCAGATTTTGACAGAATCAGAAAGGTAGGGCATCAGTCTCTAAGTCCCAGGGGAATGCTTCAGGTAACAGGACCTATCCAACTTGTCCAAAGTGTGGTAAGAACCATTTGGGTGAGTGTCTTGTCGGAAAGGAAGGGTGTTTTGGGTGTGGTCAGTCATAGGTTAAAGGATTGTCCTTCTGCTAGGAAAGGACAAGGAGGTAACAACAATAGGGCTCAGTCTACAGCACCAGCAGGTCACCCATCTCAGCAGGATACTTTATCTGGTACAGGTGGCGGTAAGCGCCAGAACAGCTTGTATGCTCTCCAGGCTCGCCAAGATCAAGAAGATTCTCTTGATGTGGTCACTGGTACGTTACGAGTATTTCACTTAGACGTATATGAATTGTTAGATCGAGGGGCTACTCTTTCCTTTGTAACTCTTCGGAGTCAGTCTAGAAACTCTTTCAGAACCCTTCTCAGTCTCTAATCCAGTTGGTGACCCAGTTATAGTTAGACGGGTATACAGAAATTGCCCTTTCACAGTCTCTCAGAAAGTCACCTCAGCAGATCTTGTAGAATTAGAAATGGTAGATTTTGATGTCATTCTAGGCATGGATTGGTTACACTCATGTTATACCTTAGTCGATTGTAGAACCGGAATAGTTCGGTTTCAATTTACAAACGAGCCAACCTAAGAGTGGATGGGTAGCAGCTCAGTACCTATGGGTCGATTCATTTCTTAACTTAAGGCTAGAAAAATGATTTTCAAAGGGTATATCTATCATCTTGTTTGGGTTAAGGATTCAAACTCTGAAACCCCAACTCTTGAGTCAGTTTCAGTAGTAAATGAGTTTCCAGAACTGTTCCCAGAAGATCTTCCCGGAGTTCCTCTTGAAAGGGAAATTGACTTTGGAATAGATATCCTTCCAGATACGTAGGCTATTTCGATTCCTCCTTATAGAATGGCTCCAACTAAGCTTAAGGAATTGAAAGAACAGTTGAAAGACCTTCTAGATAAGGGCTTGATAAGACCTAATATTTTCCCATGGGGTGCTCCAGTGTTGTTCGTGAAAAAGAAAGATGGTTCTCTCAGAATGTGCATTGACTATCGTTAGCTGAAAAAAGTCACAATCAAGAATAAGTATCCCATCTCCAGGATTGATGACTTGTTCGACCAACTTCACGGTGCTAGTTGATTTTCTAAGATAGACCTCAGATCCGGCTATCATCAACTTAGAGTCAGAGATATTGATATTTCGAAGACAGCCTTGAGGACTCGGTATGGTCACTATGAATTTGTAATTATGTCTTTTGGACTAACAAATTCTCCTGCAGCTTTCATGGACTTAATGAACAGGGTGTTCAAACAGTATTTGGACTTTTTCGTTATCATCTTTATTGATGATATCCTCATTTATTCTCATAGTGAGGAAGAACGTGCGACTCATCTGAGAGTTGTTTTGCAAACTATCAAGGATCGCCAGTTATTCACTAAGTTCAGCAAATATGAATTTTGGTTACAGTCAGTCACTTTCCTTGGTCATGTGGTATCTAGCGAAGGAATCTGAGTGGATTCTCAGAAAATAGAGGCAGTGAAACAATGGCCCAGACCCACCTCTCCAACAGATATTAGATGTGTCTTGGGTTTTGCTGGTTATTACAAGAGATTTGTTGAAGGATTTACATCCATAGCTTCCCCATTGACCAAGTTGACTCAGAATAATGTTATGTTTCACTGGTCAGATTAGTGTGAGAAAATCTTTACAGAATTGAAAACTAGGTTGACTATAGCTCTTGTCTTGACTCTACCAGATGGTTCAGATGGTTATATGATTTATTGTTATGCGTTCAGGGTCGGCCTAGGTTGTGTATTAATACAGCTAGGTAAGGTCATAGCTTATGTTTCTAGACAGCTTAAGGTTCATGAGAAGAACTACCCGACTCATGACCTCCAGCTTGCAGCTGTAGTATTTTCCCTAATGATTTGGAGACATTACATGTATGGTGTTCATGTTGACATATTGAAAAATCATAAGTATGTGTTCACCCAGAAAGAGTTGAATCTTCGTCAGAGGAGATGACTTGAATTCCTAAAGGACTATGGCATGAATGTGCTTTACCATCCTGGTAGGGCCAATGTAGTAGCTGATGCTCTTAGTAGATTGTCCATGGGTAGTGTAGCACATGTTGAAGAATAAAGGAAAGAATTAGCAAAAGATGTTCACCAGCTTGCTCGCTTAGGAGTTTGTCTTACGGACATGCCAGATGGTGGAGTGTTAGTTCAGAATAGATCTGAGTATTCATTAGTAGCGGAGGTTAAGTAAAAACAAGATAGTGATCCTATATTGCTTCTGTTGAAAGGTACAGTTCATTAGCAGAAAGTAGAGGTTTTCTCCCAAGGGGGAGATGGTGTACTTCATTACCAGGGTCGCTTATCTGTTCCTAATGTGGGTGAGCTGAGGCAGCAGATCCTTATAGAGGCTCATAACTCTAGGTATTCCATTCATCCAGGTTCCACTAAGATGTACCATGACCTACGAGAAGTCTTTTGGTGGAATGGCATGAAGAGGGACATAGCTTATTTTGTGGCTAAGTGTCCTAATTGTCAACAAGTTAAGGTATAACATCAGAAACTAGGAGGTATGACTCAGCAAATTAACAGCCGTTCATCCAGTCTTTCACATTTCCTTGTTGAAGAAGTGTGTGGGTGATCCAACATCGATAGTACGATTAGAGAGAGTGGCTGTGAAGGATAGTCTTACTTATGAGGAAGTGCCAGTTGAAATTCTTGATCGTCACGTTCGTAGGTTGAGAAATAAAGAAGTAGCTTTAGTGAAGTGTTTGTGGAGGAGTAAGTCTGTAGAGGGAGCTACTTTGAAAGCAAAAGCAGTCAGGAAGGCCAAGTATCCTCATCTCTTTCCTTCCGATTCCATTTCAGCTTTAGGTAATAGTTCCTCTCCAGTCTCTTAGCTTAGTCTTGCGTAATTCAGTCTTAGTATCATGTTCCTTAAGTTGTTTTTGCATTTTCAGCATATTTGCATGTTCTTAGAACTCAGTTCAGGCAGAAATCAAGTTCTAGTACTTAATGGTAGGGTTTGCAGCTCTTTACCTCCATACTTTGCTAGTTTAGGCTTCATTCGAGGATGAATGTTCCAAAGGGGGAGATATTGTAACACCTCAGAAATCAGACATAGAACTTGCAGAAGAAAACAACAAAAAAAGGTGAACTACGGTGGGGTTCACGGACCGTGAACGGAACCACGGTCCGTCACCCTCATCCTGGTTCACACCCACCTAGAAGTGGTGGACCACGGGACCCTTCACGGGCCGTGGACCACCACACGGGCCGTGGGAAGGCCCGTGGGAGCTAGGAAGAACCCACCAAGCTCAGATGTCAGACCACGGAGCCCTCCACAGGCTGTGGTCTTGACGACGGGCCGTGGTGGCGTCCGGTAACCTTAGCCAACAGACCCCAGCCCAAGTGAAGAACCACGGTGACCTTCACGGTCCGTGGTCCTTCACACAGACCATGGTAGGGATCGTGCTTAGACCACCTAGAACCAGTAGGCACTACCCAGCAGACCACGACCCACTTGACGGGGCATGGTCCCTTTGACGATCCGTCATAGAGTCCGTCGGTGGTTTCTTCAGATTTTAAGTTAGGGGTCATTTGGTTTTTTTCCCTATACGTTAGACATTTAAACTACGTCATTAACCCTTAAACTACAAAGTTTTGGTCAGCTTTGTAACACCCCGGAAACTAGTAGGCTAAACTAGGGCTATGGTTGAGGGAAACAAGCCAAGGATGAGGGCAAGAGCCAAGGGAAACGGCCAGGGCTGCCCAAGTTCCCTATGCACTGCCCACCTTCCCACGAGAGCCTTCATGGCTCGTGGTCACCATGGCCTGTGGGACCACCCATGGTGGTGAGGCAATAGCTCCCCAAGTTGGCCTCCTCCACACGAGCCACTTCATGTCTCGTGAAGGATTAGACGGCTCGTGGGAGGGGTCGTGGAGATGACTTAATTTTTATGGGTTAAGGGGAAGGTTGCCTAGCTACTGGACCATAACCACGAGAAACACCACGGCTCGTGGTAGGCACCACGGCTCATGAAGCCTCACGTGAAAAGTTTTTCACTAGACTTAGAGTTTAGGGTCAACTTCAAATGCTAATATCTCTTAGCTCAAAATAAATTAGGTGGGCCATGACCTATCAAATTAAAGGTCTCTGAGTCCTCTTTCCAACGCCACTAAGTTTAGCTAATTCCCATCTCGGAGTAAAAATTTATGCCCGAAATAGTGAAGCACTTTCAGGCTGAATTTCTTCACGACCCGTTTGACGGGCCGTGGTGATGATGACGATCCATGAAGGCCTCCATCATGCCATTTCGGCAGATTCCAGACAGGGGAATTCTTGGGTCTTTTCCAAATTGTTTTAACTCAAAGCTATATCATTTTACCCGAGCCTAGGACCCCTATATTAGTCATTTTAACCCCAAAAATCACCCAATTAAGTCATTTATTCCAAAACCAAAAATAATTCCCAAAGTTCATCCGCAACAAAATATTTCTCTCTCTAGAAGCTTGAACAAGAAGAAGAAGAAGAAGAAGAAGAAGAAGGAGATTCAAGCTAGGGTTCAAGAGCAAGATTTTGTACATCAATTTCTTTGGGCTTTTATAGTAAGGTATGGTAGTTTTCAACCATGAATAGTTTTCATCCATGGAGTCTTCTCAAAATCTCCAATTTCAAAAAGATAGAAATCTCCAAATGTTAGGGTTTTATTCAAAAGTCATGGGTTCCTTTCAAACTTGATTCTAATGGTTGAATTATATTATATTAAGCATGAATTGATTATTTTCTGTGGTTTTTATGATATATCCCCAAGATCCCATGAAATTCCCATATGTTTCAATTATGATGATGTGATGTAGGTTTTGATTATGAAAGAAGATTTTTATGAAATCAAGAATGAATTGATGAATACAATAATTTTATGATGTTTTCCCATGAACCCATGAAATTTCTATATTTCTCAATTATGATCTTATGATGTTGGTCTTTGTTGATGAAAGAGGAATGTTATGAAATTATGCATGTAGTGATTGAATCAGTTGAATTATAATGTTATCCATGTCTAATGTTTGAATTCTAAATGTGTTGATTGAAAGTGAGATTTGAACCTTGAAAGGGAAAAGTATGAGATTATGCATGTTTTATGAAATTTATGTAAATGATTTAAGAATACTTTGAGAGTGAAGTGTCAAGGATTATGATGTTGTTTTTGTGTTGTTGAAAGGACATTCTCATATACTCACCCATGCATGAACATGATGTGAAAGGTTTTCTCACATAATGAAGATTGTAAGGTTGAAAGGCTATCTCACCTAATTGAATCTAAGATTTACATGTAGACATGGATGGTGAAAGGTTTTCTCACGCATGATCTAAGATCTATCCTAATGAACTAAGTTGGATTGATTGTCAAGGACATTCTTACATCGAACATGAGTTCAGTCAAGACTTAATAAGTACTCCGTGTGATTAATGCTTAGCACCAAGTGGATATTGATATGAGATGGGAGCCCTCACGTCAGTTGAGGCTGGGTTTCTAGAAGTTATCTCTTGAGATGGAAGCCCTCACGAACGTCGAGGCTGGGTTTCTAGTAGAAATCTCCATATCCCATAAACTACGTGCCCCCGTAGGATATTTAGCTAGTGGATCCACCTAAGATAAAGTTACCGATTCTACCTTAGGCAAGTAGACCAACCCTTTTCGGTGTGGGAGTCACCCGATTCCATGTTAAGCTCATATGGTCAAATTTCGGTTAAAACTTATTCCCACAACAAGAACAAGAACATGAATAATTAACTATGGTTAATCTAGAAGCTTGTTTATGAGTTTTAAGGTTTTAAAGATGATGATGACTATGTTGACAATGTTTTATGACTTATAATGTCTAACCTCTTAAGCTATGTTTATCCCTATGATGATGTTTAACTTGGTAAATGGAATGTTTTCAAATGAAATGTCCCTTTTAGCATGTTTTTAATGTGTTTATGCATGGCTATCATACTTAGTGCATTTTTGTACTAACGCCTACTTTGCCTATATTTTTTCCAAGTGTAGGGTCCAGTTCTCAAGGTGGTAATTCTCAATGCTAGAGTTTGGATTTGATTGAGTTACCGAGTTTAGTGAGTCCTCATGGTTCGAGGACGGACTTCTTATGTTTTAGTTTCCTTTCATGTGCTTTCCCTTTTTGGACATGTTGTATGGGCTAGGCCCTATTTCATTCAAGATGATAATAGATTTCTATGTTGAGACAAAGTGTCTAGACTTCCGCTCACGTTTATGAAAACTTTTAGACTTGAAATGTGTTTTTACTCTTATTATTCTATTGCTTATGTTATGAAGACTAAGGGCCTGTATGGAGTCTTTCGGGATTCTATACGTTATGTTACGTCTAGGGGGTACCCCTGGGTCGTGACAAACTTGGTACCAGAGCACAAGGTTTAGAATGATTCTAGGATTATTTCTCATAAACCAGGTTTATAAATGAGAAACTACAAGATGATTAGGAATCTTCACTTCTTTCATTACTCTTAAGTCGTGCCATAGAGTTTAACTCTATAAGTTTTCTCTCATAATCCTTACCCGGTGGTCTACATGACATGACTACTCAAAGAGCTTTCACTAGTGGATTTTAAGGAGACAATGTTGATCAAGGAGCTCCTCCTCAAGCACCTAAAGTTTCGGTTGATCCTTTGACCGATCAAGTGACTAAAGAGAAGTTTTGGTTTGGTTTTCAAATGCTGACTCAGACCAGGATAGAAACTCCATAATTTATGGGTAAAAGATAGAGGAAGATCCTCAAGAGTTCATAGATGAGGTCTCTAAGGTGTTGGACGTTGTGGGAGTGACTCTGGTAGACAAGGCGGAATTGGCCGCTTATCAATTGAAAGGTGTTGCTCAACTTTTGTTCAACCAATGGAAAGAAGCGAGGCCGGTAGGAGTGGGTCCCATGGAGTGGGAAAGGTTTAAGAATGGTTTTCTTGATATGTTTTGCCTTTTGTAAATGAGAGAGGCTAGGGTACTTGAGTTTATTAACCTTCGGCATGGTAGTATGAGTATTAAGGAATATGCTTGGGTGTTCACTCGATTGTTGGGATATGCTCCATCTATATTAGCCGACCCTAGGTCGATAATGAGTAAGTTTGTGTTGGGTGTGTCTGACTTGGTAGTAAAAGAATGTCGTACGGCTATGCTTGATCGTGACATGAATATTTCTTGTCTTATTATTTATGCCCAATGGATTGAAAAGGAGAAACTTGAATAGAGGTCTAGGGAGAAGAAGAGGCCTAATGTTGATGATGATAATTCCTCTAAAAAAAGGTCGGATGGACAGAGTCATCCTAATTATCGACAAAGGATTTCCAGACAAGGTCCTTCTAAGGTTTCCCCAATGTTTAGCAAAGAGAGGGTTTTTAACCCTAAGTCTCAAGGGAAGGGTAGTAGATCCCTATTTCCTATTTGTGCTAGGTGTGGAAAAAGGCACGAGGGTAGGTGTCTAGCTGGCCTTGGGGGTTGCTATGGTTGTGGTTAAAGTGGTCACAAAATGAGAGATTTCCCAATACTTACGGCTAGAGGAAGAGAGGGCAAGCAAGCTCGTCGAAGTGGTTCGGGTGCTAGTGCTCCAAAGCAAGATAGAATCTATGCTCCCTAGGCTAGAGGTGAACAAGAGTATCCTCAAGATATGGCTACCGGTATGTTTATAGTTTTCTTAATAGATGTTTATGTTTTATTAGATCCCGGTGCTACTTCACCATTTGTAACGCCATATGTGACAATGAGATTGGATATGCTCCCTGATGTGTTGTTAGAACCTTTTATGTCTCTACTCTTGTAAGTTATTCTATTGTGGCTAAGAGGGTTTATAGAAAGTGCCCCGTCTTCCCTATCCCATAGAGTTGCTCTTGTTGATTTGTTATAGCTTGATATGTTAGAGTTAGATGTTATTATTGAGTATGGATTGGCTGCACTATTATTATGTCTCTATTGATTGTATAACTTATGTGGTCATGTTTCAATTCCCATGGGCCTATCCTAGAGTGGAAGGGGGAAGTTCTATGTCTAGAGGTTAGTTTTTCCTTACATGAAGGTTAGAAGCGTGATGGCTAAGGGTTGCTTTTACCACCTAGTTAGGGTGAGGGAAGTAGATTGTGTTTAGCCAACATCAAAAAGGTTAGTTATTTCTCTAAGATTGATCTTAGGTCGGGTTATCACCAATTAAGGGTGAGAGGTGAAGATATTCCAAAGATGACCTTTAGAACCCGGTATGGTGATTATGAGTTTTTGGTAATGTCGTTTGGGTTGACTAATGCTCCGGCGGCATTTATGGACTTGATGAATAGGGTGTTTAGAAAATACCTTGACATGTTTGTGATTGTGTTCATTGATGACATTTTGATCTATTCAAGGAGTGAGAATGAGCATGTTGACCATTTGAGAATTGTATTGCAAGTTCTTAATGACCATCAACTTTTTGCAAAGTTTAGCAAGTGTGAATTTTTGTTATGGTCCGTAGCTTTCCTTTGTAATATTGTGTCTAATAAGGGTATTGAGGTAGATCCTAAGAAGACGGATGTGGTCAAGAGTTGGCCAAGACCTCTAACTCCTTTGGACATTAGAAGCTTCTTGGGTTTGGCCGGTTATTATAGAAGGTTTGTTGAGGGGTTTTCTTCCATTGCCTATCCGTTGGCCGCTTTGAATCAAAAGAAGGATAAGTTCATTTGGTCGGAAGCTTGTGAGAAAAGTTTCCAAGAGATGAAAAAATAGACTTATTTCCGCTCTGGTGTGGACCTTACCAGAAGGTACGGATGGTTTTGTACTGTATTCTGATGCCTCTAGAGTTGGGTTGGGGTGTATGCTTATGCAAAATGATAAAGTGATTGCCTATGCTTCAAGGAAACTTAAAGTCCATGAGAAAAATTATCCTACCCATGACCTTGAATTAGTGGCGGTCGTTTTTGCCTTAAAGATTTTGAGGCATTATTTATTTGGGGTTCATGTTGATGTCTTTACCGATCGCAAGAGTTTACAATACGTGTTTAGTCAAAAGGAATTTTTTTTTTATCTTCGCCAGAGGAGGTGACTTGAATTATTGAAGGATTATGACATGAGTGTTCGTTATCACCCCGGTAAAGCTAATGTGTAGCGAATGCTCTTAATATGTTGTCTATGGAAAGTGTTGCTCAGGTGGATGATGATAAGCAAGAGTCGGTTCGACATGTTCATAGGTTGACCTGATTAGGTGTTCAATTAGTGGGCTCCACCAAAGGTGGTATTATGGTTCACAATGGGTCTGATCCGTCTTTTGTGGAACATGTCAAAGCTAAGGAAGGGCTTGATCTAATTAGGGTTGACTTAATGAGAAGCGGTTCTTAAGGAATTAGTTGAGGTTTCTCCCAAGGGGGGGGTGGGGTGCTTGGATAGCAAGGTTGTTGAGTGTCCCTAATATTCATGATTTGATCCATTTAGGAATTTCACCTATGAAGGTTATTATGAGATTGGTAAGGAAGGGAAGCTTAGTCCCCGGTATGTAGGCCTATACCAAATTTTGAGACGTGTTGGTAAAGTTGTCTATGAGTTAGATTTGCCAAATGAGTTGGCTCCGGTGCATCCAATTTTCCATGTCTCTATGCTTAAGAAGTGTGTTGGAGATCCGACATCCATATTTTCCCCTAGAAGGGTTGGGAGTTGATGAAAGTCTTTCTTATGAGGAAGTCTAGTTTGGAATTTAGACCGGCAAGTCAAGAAATCAAGAAATACGGGGATAGCTTCCGTAAAGGTCTTTTGGAGGAATAAACTAGTTGAGGGTTCTACTTGGGAGGCCGAGGCCGACATGATGTCCCGCTATCCTCATCTTTTTCCTTCTACTCCTATACTAGCTTGAGATTATGAGTTCCTCTTGAGTTTTCCTTATTTTGGGAATCATGTGTGTTATATGTGTCTTCCATGATTTCCCTATGTTATTCATTTTCATGAGAAATTTGTGTTTAGCAAGAAAATGAGTTTACATGATTGATTTTCCTCATGTTTTTGTGCATTTAGAATGAGTTCCATATATGCTTCATGTGATGAATTGCTGAATATGCTTTAGTTATGCCTTTTGAGAATAATTTGCATATTTGCTCCATGAGATTGTGTTGAGCATGCCTTTGAGCTTGGAGAAGGTAATTCCTCCTAATAACATGAGAAATGTTGAAATTTCATGCATAATGGGTTGTTAGATGTAGTTCCTACTTATTTGTCATGCATTGAGCATGTTTGAGTTGGAGTTGATGTTTTCCTCATGTTTTTGTGCATTTGATGATGTTGCATGCATTATGGGCTGCTAGTCTTGAGTCTTTACTTCCGTAAGGTGTCTAAAGCGTCATTCGAGGATGAATGTTCCCTAGGGGGAGATATTGTAACACTCTGAAAACTAGTAGGCTAAACTAGGGCTAAGGGTGAGGGCAACAAGCCAAGGGTGAGGGCAAGAGCCAAGGGAAAGGGCCAAGGCTGCCCAAGATCCCTATGCACTTCCCACCTTCTCACGAGAGCCTTCACGGCTCGTGGTGGTCACACGGCCCGTGATACCACCCGTGGTGGTGCGGCAGTAGCTCCCCAAGGCTTCCCCAAGTTGTCCTCCTCCACACGAGGAACTTCACGAGTCGTAAAGGCTTAGACGGCTTGTGGGAAGGGTCGTGGAGATGACTTAATTTTTAGGGGTTAAGGGAAAGGTTTCCTAGATACTGGACCATGACCACGAGAGGCACCATGACTCGTGGAGCCTCACGTGAAGGGCTTTTCACTAGACTTAGAGTTTAGGGTCAACTTCAAATGATGATATCTCTTATCTCAGAACGAATTAGGTGGGTCATGACCTATCAAATTAAAGGTCTCTGAGTCCTCTTTCCAACGACACTGAGTTTGAAAAATTCCCATCTTGGAGTAAAAAGTTATGCCTGAAATAGTGAAGTACTGTCAGGGTGAAATTCTTCACAACCCGTTTGACGGGCCATGGTGATGATGACAACCCGTGACGGCCTCTATCATGCCATTTCGGCAGTTTCTAGTTAGGGGACTTCTTGGGTCTTTTCCCAATTGTTTTAACTCAAAATCTATATCATTTTGCACAAGCCTAGGACCCCGATATAAGTCATTTTAACCCAAAAATTCACCCAATTATGTCATTTATTCCAAAACCCAAAATAATTTCCAAAGTTCATCCTCTCCAAAATATTTCTCTCTCTAGAAACTTGAAGAAGAAGAAGAAGAAGAAGGAGACTCAAACTAGAGTTCAAGAGCAAGCTCTTATACATCAATTTCTTAGGGCTTTGATAGTAAGGTATGGTAGTTTTCATCCATGGGTAGCTTTCATCCATGGAGTCCTCTCAAAATCTCCAATTTCAAAAAGATAGAAATCCCCAAATGTTAGAGTTTGATTAAAAAGTCATGAGTTCCTTTCAAACTCAATTCTAATGATTGAATTATGTTATATTAAACATGAATTGATGATTTCCAATGGTTTTTATGATATATCCCCACGAACCCATGAAATTCCCATATTTCCAATTATGATGATGTGTTGTGGGTTTTGATTATGAAAGAAGCTTTTTATAAAATCAATCATGAATTGATGAATTACAATAATTTTATGATGTTTCCCCATGAAGCCATGAAATTCTCATATTTCTCAATTATGATCTTATGATGTGGTCTTTGTTGATGAAAGAGGAATGTTATGAAATTATTCATGTAGTGATTGAATCACTTGAATTATAATGATATCCATGTCTAATGTTTGAATTCTAGATGTGTTGATTGAAAGTGAGCTTTGAACCTTGAAAGGGCAAAGTATGAGCTTAAACATTTTTTATGAAATTTATGTAAATGCTTTAAGAATACTTTGGGAGTGAAGTGTCAAGGATTATGATGTTATTGTTGTGTTGTTGAAAGGAAATTCTCATATACACACTTATGCATTAGCATTATGTGAAAGGTTTTCTCACATAATGAAGATTCTAAGGTTGAAAGGCTTTCTCACCTAATTGAATCTAAGATTTACATGTAGACATGGACGGTGAAAGATTTTCTCATGCATGATCTAAGAGCTATCCTAATGACCTAAGTTGAATTGATTGTCAAGGACATTCTTACATGAAACATGAGTTAAGTCAAGACATAATAAGTACTCCGTGGGATTAATTCTTAGCACCGAGTGGATATTGATATGAGATGGATGCCCTCACGTCAGTGGAGGCCGGGTTTCTAGAAGCAATCTCTTGAGATGGAATCCCTCACGATAGTCAAGGCCGGGTTTCTAGTATCAATCTCCTTATCCCATAAACTACGTGCCCCCGTCGGATATTTAGCTAGTGGATCCACCTAAGCTAAAGTTACCGGTTCTACCTTAGGCAAGTAGAACAACCTTTTTCGGTGTGGGAGTCACCGGATTCCATGTTAAGCTCACATGGTCTCATGTCGGTTAAGGCTTATTACCACAACAAGAACAAGAACATTAATAATGAACTATGGTTACTCAAGAAGCTTGTTTATGAGTTCAAAGGTTTTAAAGCTGATGATGACTATGTTAGCTATGTTTTATGACTTATAATGTCAAACCTCTTATGCTATGTTTATCTCTATGATGATGTTTAAATTGGTAAATTGCATGTTTTCAAATGAAATGTCCCTTTTAGCATGTTTTCAATATTTTTATGCATGGATATCATACTTAGTGCATTTTTGTACTAACGCCTACTTTGCCTACATTTTTCCCATGTGTTAGGTCCGGTTCTCAAGGTGGTAATTCTCGTGGCTAGAGCTTGGATTTGATTGAGTTCCCGAGGTTGGTGAGTCTTCATGGTTCTAGGACAGACTTCTTATGTTTTTGTTTCCTTTCATGTGCTTTCCTTTTTTGGACATGTTGTATGGTCTAGGCCCTTTTTCATTCAAGATTGTAATATATGGCTATGTTTAGACAAAGTGTCTAGACTTTCGCTTTCGTTTATGCAATTTTTTAGACTAGAAATGTTTTTTTACTCTTATTATTCTATTACTTATGTTATGAAGACTAAGTACCTTGTATGGAGTCCTTCGGAGTTCTATACGCCACGGTACATCTAGGGGGTACCCCTGGGTCGTGTCATGTTTAAGCCTAATAACCTAGTTAGAAAATAACCAAAACCTTTACTCACCAAAATTCATCGATTTGAGAGCCAAAAAGGAGAAGAACGAGCACCAGTTTCCTCAAGAACAGGCAGCTAGTTTTCTTCAGTTCCAGCCCCAAAATGGAAAGATTTCTCGGTGAATGTCGTCATCTGGTATGTGGGATTTCACTAGTGGATTCCTTTCTTCCACTAGGTCCATCGAATTAAGTCAGATTGTTGATTCCCTGTTCATTGCTTAGACCTAGGGTTTCTAGAACTTTTAGTAATTATTGTGATTTAGCTGTTATTGTATTCTCAATAAGATTATCATGTTTTCGTAACATTATTTCTTAGTTCCTTTCTTTAAACTCAAAACCCTAGTTGTGTAGATTCGTTTAGTTCATGAATTACACTAGCTACGTCAGATAACCAAATACACATGCCTCAGATTTCGTATGTTTCATTATCAGTACTTAAATATTGCATTCTTAGTTAGCATGTTAGAATATTGAGCTATCCAGTATATTTCAGTTATATTGTATTGTACACATTTCCAGTTGGGAGTAGACATAACACCGAGTTGGACTAGGGTTCAGCGTACCCATATAGTCCGAAAACTACGTGCCCCCGTAGGTTTATAAGTCCTCTCTGTTGGACATCATATTTAGTGATCACGCCAGTCATGCCTTTATACCCCTGACAAGGTATATTGGGTCCTCTCGATGGGGCGTATACATCGGACTCCACGTTTAGCTCACGTGGATTTATGTCAGTTATTAGTAGCTCCCACATTCAGACTCTAGTGAATTTGACCAGTTTTCAAGTTATACTTCAGTATCCAGTCTCGATATGTTAGTTTCATGATTATTACTTGGTCCTTGTATTGAGTTTAGCTTTTCAGCATGTTGTAGTATTTACATTCATATTCATATTATATCATTGTTCAGTTACTTTGTTCAGTTTATGTATTTATTCAGCTATATTCTATATCCTACATGCTAAGTACATTCCAAGTACTAATGCATACTCTGCGCTACATCCTTTTATGATGTAGGTTCAGGTATTAAGCATTCAGATCACGCATAGATTGATTCCCCATCTCCAGTTCAGCAGCTTCAGTGGTGAATCCTCATACTTCGGGGACAATAGACATGCTTTACACTTTAGTCTTTTTATTCAGTTTTCAGTTTTGCTAGAGTTAGCTAGGGGCATGTCCCAAAAACTTTAGTCAGTAGAGGCTTTTTTAGACATAGTATTAGATTCAGCTTTAGTTTTTGAGTGATAGTTCTGTATCACTAAACTCATTGTATTTGATATATTCAGAATAGTTTTGGGTATTCCCCACTTTGAGTTATCTCTTGTTTTAAGTTTCCGCATAGCATCTCTATATTCAGTTGTTTTAAGTATGCTTATGATATGCCAGCTCAGGGTTAGCTTGATTCATTCGTGATCCTAGGTTCCGTGTTTGAGTCATGGGGGTAGCCTCAGGGCGTGACATATCTCAACTTCCAAACTTGTCGGTCTAAAATTTCAATCAAAATCTGTTCGTAGGAAAAAATTTCTATAACTCCCAAACCTTCTAAAGACACTATAGACATCAGATCTCAAAAAGACTTCTTCAACAAAGAGACATGGAATACCAAATGTACCTACGCTAAATCATTAGGCAACTCAAGTTCATAAGCAACTTTGCAAATACGCCTCAAAATTTTACATGGCCCACAAAACAAGGACTAAACTTCCTTTTGTTTCCAAATTTCATTACACCCTTCAAGAGTGAAATTTTTAAGTAGACCTAATAATCAACATTAAATTCAATCTCTCTCCTTCTAACATCAACATACGACTTCGGTCAACTTTGAGCCATTTTCAACCTTTTTCAAATAAGTCAAACCTTTTCCATAGCCTCAAACACCAACTAGGGCCATCTCAAAGCCACCTCACCAATTTCAAACCAACCTATAGGAGACCTGCACCTCCTACCATAGAGAGCCTCAAACGGTGCCAACCTAATGCTAGAATGGTAGCTATTATTATAAGCAAACTCAACCAAAGTCAAATGGTCATCCCAATTACTCTTCAAATCAATCACACAAGTTGTTCACATATCTTCCAAAGTGTGAATGGTAAGTTTGACTTAGCCATTTGTCTGAGGATGAAATGTCGTGCTAAGTTTCACTTGAGTAACAAGACCTTTCTGAAATGATTTTCAAAATAGAGATATAAATTGAGTACCACAATCAAAGATAATGGACAAGGGCACTCCATGCAACCTTACCATTTCTCGAATATAACTCTTGGCTTACTCCTCATGTGAAAATGAAGTCTTAATGGGAAGAAACTGATTTAATTTAATCATTCGATCTATGATAACCCAAATCAAATCATGTTGTCGATGAGTACGCAGTACACCCATATTGAAGTCCATATTCAAATATTTTCACTTCCATGTACATATACTAATGACTTGAGTCAAACCTCTAGGTCTCTGATGTTTAACTTTTACATATTGACAATTCTTACATTTAGCCACAAATTCTGCCATATCCTTCTTCATCCCATTCTACCAATAGACTTCCCACAAATCATGGTACATCTTGGTTGCTCCCGGGTGAATCCAATACAAAGAACTATGAGCTTCTGTCACAATATGATTTCTCAACTCATCAACATTTAGAACACATAACCGACCTGGATATTAGAAATCACTATCACCCCTTGGGAAAAAGCCATAACGGATTTTTGGAAACCAACTACTTCAAGTCAACTAATATCGGATCAAGATCTAACTTAGCCTTAACATCTGATATAGAAGATGATTCGGAACCATTGCAAACAATCACCCCACATTAATTGGAATCATCGAAACAAACACCCAATCAGGCAAATCTATGAACATCACGAACCAAATCCTTCTTATCATCATCAACATGAGCAACACTTCCCATTAATAGTCGACTAAGAGCATCCTCTACCACGTTCGCCTTTCCGGGATGATATAGGACACTCTTGTCTTAATCCTTCAATAACTCAAGCTACCTCATTTGGCGAAGATTAAAATCCTTTTGAGTGAACACATATTTCAAACTCTTGTGATCAGTAAAAAAATCTACATGAACACCATGCAAGTAATGCCTCCATATCTTTAGAGCAAAGACCACCACCACTAACTGCAAATCATGAGTCAGATAATTCTTTTCATGAACCTTCAATTTTCTTGAAGCAAAAGCAATGAATTTCCCAAGATGAATCAATACAAAACCAAGACCAATTTGAGAAGCATGAAAATAAACCACAAAATCATCCGATCCTTTTGGTAATGTCAAATTAGGGGTTGAAGTGAGTCTATATTTCAATTCTTGGAAACTATTTTCAGAAGCTTCCGACCATAGGAATTTCACCTTGTTTTGATTAATGTTTTCAAAGGCGACGAAATAGATGAAATCCCTCCACCAACCTTCTATAATAACCGGCCAAGCCCTAGAAAATCCGTATATCCTAAGTTGACAAAGGTCTAGGCCAATTCTTTATTGCATCGATTTCTTAGAATTGACTTGAATACCTTCACCGAAGATAATATTGCCAGGGAAAACAACGAACCTCAACCAAAGTTCACTATTGCTAAACATAGCATACAATTCCCGATCCTAAAGAAAAATTGCAACACAATCCTCATATGTTCAACATGCTCATCCTCATTCCGTGAGTAAATCAAGATGTCATCAATAAATAGAATCAGAAACATATCAATATATTATTTAAAGACCCAATTCATCAAATCCATAAATGCCACCGAGGCATTAGTTAAAATAAAAGACATCACCAAAAACTCATAATAACCATACCATGTTTGAAAGGTCGTCTTTGGAATGTCACTCTTCTTCACCCTCAATTGGTGATAAGCCTACCAAAGGTCAATCTTAGAAAAGTAATTCGGTCCTTAGAGTTAGCAGAAAATAATCTATCGTTGGAGTAAGATACTTATTGTTAACGGTAACATTATTCAATTTCTGATAATCAATGCACATTCAGAGAGAACCATCTTTTTTTTGAAAAAACAACACCAAACCCATGGTTAGATACTCAACCTAATGAAAACCTTATGCAAAAAGTCTTTCAGTTTCTCTTTTAACTCCTTGAGTTCTGCCGGGGTGATACAATAAAGCTGAATAAAAATAGACTGCATATCAGGGAGAAGGTCAATACCGAAGTCTACTTCCTTTTTGGGGGGAGTACCAGGAAAATCATCAAAAACACTTCCAGAATCTAATTTACAATCCGAACTTACTCAAGAGTAGGGGTTTCATAATCTATTTCCCTAATCTAAACAATATGATAAATGCAACCCTTAGAGATCATTTTATAACCTTTAGGCAAGATATTCTTAAGGATGTAATTTCCCTCTTGCTATACAACACTAAATAATCAGTTCTATAACTGCCCATATACCATGTGACACTCTTTCCAAAAATTATAAGCCTATCTTTAATCTATCACCTCGTGATTACTTTTCTCTTCTATTAAACAACTATACTTGGTCTTCACTAACACAATGGCATATCAAAACAAACTCCTTTCTGGTAAAAAATAACTCTAACTCATCTAACCAGTAACTATTACTCTACCTTATAGCATGAAATGCACATAAAATTACTATTCCTTAGGCTACACATAAAGGGAAATTCCTCATTAATGACTTACTGGGTACATGACTACAACTACATACTTTTCTTAATAACTATCCCCATTTCTTAGGTTACTACACCTCTAAATACATACTTCTAATTTTAGGCGCTTTTACTACTACTTTTTATAACATCGTAACTCATACTATCCATTCGGCTAAAAACACTATCCAAGACATAAAACATAGTTTGATTTTAAAGGGTGCCACCTAAAACAAGGCTTAGAGAAGAATGTCTGGGAGTATATCTTGTTTTTTTTATCTCCAACACATGATTCATATGAATAAGAGTGCATTCTTTTGAATCTAAGAAGTTGAGCTCACTCATGGGCTTTTCTCAAGCCCCTACGCAGTCTCATGACTTTTGAAGACTTTTGCTAAGAGTAACTCATCGATAGGGATTTGGGATTTTCTTTTCAACCACCTTAAGTATGAGGGGTAGTCAAATAGATTTTAGAAACGTGCAAGTGCGAAGAAGTTCCTTATGCCCACTCTAGGACCATTGTTAGTCCTCAAGAGAACCCTTGTCATGGTTCACTACTAAGTGGAAGATTAACTCAAGCATATACAAGCATCAAAGATGAAGAAGTGTTTAAAAACAATTTATTGAATTTCAAAGATATCTGAAATAATAAAGAGGGTTAAACATAAAGATTCAAATAAAACATCTAAAATTGAAAGACTATAAAATTGTCTATCTATAACGCCTCTAATGTATA
Source organism: Solanum etuberosum (assembly GCA_029582245.1). Lineage (NCBI taxonomy): Eukaryota > Viridiplantae > Streptophyta > Magnoliopsida > Solanales > Solanaceae > Solanum > Solanum etuberosum. Next base: position 5,952 of record JAJONR010006059.1, on the reverse strand, counting down.
GAGATGACTGTCGAGACAAGAACCACGACACCTCAAAATGCTACTACTAATAACTTATATAACTGGAATCCTCCAAAACCAAGGAAGCCTCACTTAAAAGCTGACGAACGGATGAGGTGATATCAATGAAACTCCTGTTGAAGATCCTAAGTACCTGATCTGCATCATAAAAGATTTTGGTTGACTGACATCATTATATTGAATGTATGAGTATATGATCTAGGTGAAGTAAAAATAACTGAATGAAAGGACTGCAATAGATATAAGTATATATACTCAACTAAATGTAAAGAAATAAATGAGTGAAATCATTTAAACTTTACAAAATACTTAGTCATCTCTTATATCACAACATATTAAGTGAGATGATAAAAATATACTTTTAACTCTATTTGGGAGATTCTCTAAGTGACAACAATTACTATGAACAACATGATGATACAACCTCCTTCCCACACTATGTCATGACCTAGGGGTACACCCTAGATGTAACATGGTGTACTTGACCCCGAAGGGGTCTCATACAAGCCTTTAGCATATCATAACATAAGATAATAGGAAAGTATGGAAATTTTAAAACTTTATCCATACAATCGAAGTCTTTATAAAACGCAAACGAAAGTCTCATACACTATGTCTTAAACCATCTAACTCAACTTTGAATAAACTCTTGGGACACAACCCATAAAATAGTCTCAAACATAAATAATATAAAAGACATAAAGGAAATGGTGGCTTTATCCTCGATGCTATGAGGAGTCACCAATCTTCAACTTCTTGGACTTCTAGAAACCTATCTTCAAGAATGTAATTCAAGTCACCAGACCCTACATTTGATAAGAATATAGGCAAAAGTATGCGTTAGTACAAAATGTACTAAATATGTTAGCTAGCATGACATCATAAGAGCATAACACAAGGGTTATCCAACTTAAACATAAGTCATGAACATAAGAGACAATAACATAATTATAAGAAAGATCTCCAACATAGGCATAATATGAGCGTAAGTCAACATAAGGCATAATCCAATAACATAGGGAATACCACATATTCATAAGCTTAGTCCATACTCAAATTCCTTTTTACATAATAGAAACTTCATAAACAACCTTCAAGTTATACTTGTGCATTGCATAGATGAGACCCAATAATCACATCTAGGCTAAGTACCCCTTTTGGGTCATCATACCTCTTTATCATATTTGATCTCATTCTTTAGCTTACTTCTCATAGACAAGGGAATCTCTCACCTTCAGTCAAACATATCATGGAAGGAAACTATAGCAACAATCCATCAAACATACATCATATAAGAAAAACACTTTGTAGGTAACCATAAGTCAAACTTGTGCAATGCATGGATAAGACCCCATAATCCTACCCATACTAAGTACTCCTTTAGGTCATCATACTCACACTTCTTGGTTGGCGACTAATCCCCCTCTTTAAGACCTTAGAACACTAGGAGGTACTCCCTTATGCACATCTTAGTTCATTTTTAGGTTGAATACTATGAGACACTTCATTAAGCATACTCTTAGTTCCTTATTAATTTGAACTCTAGGAAATGCTTTTTCAAGCATAATCTTAGTTCATCAATTGGGTTGGACCCTAGAAGATGCTTCTTGAAGCATAATGTTAGTCCATTAGGTTTGAACTCTAGGAGATGCTTCTCAAAGCATAGTCTTAGTTCACTATTAATCTTGTTGTAGTTGGGATATAGCCTTAACCAACATGAGAACATGTGAGCTATAACATGATCTCTCCCGGTGTTATCCACACCGTCAAGGGTTGGTCTACCAGCCTAAGGTAAGACAAGTTTATTAGCTTAGTCGGATACACTAGCTAACTTTCATACGGGGAAAGTAGTTATGGGATATGGAGATTGCTACTAGAAACCCAAACTCCACTAGGTGACGGCTTCCATATCATGAGACATACTTTGGGAATTCCGGAGTATTCTATGTGAGAGTTCCCATTTTGGAAGCCCAAACTCAACTAGGTGGGAACCTCCATCTCATTTAAATATCCATTTGGTGCTAGGCCTAAATCGCACAAGATAGATATTAAGTGTCTACTATGACTCATATTTTGATGGAAGGATGTTCTTGACAATCAATCCAACTTAACTCACTAAATAACTCTTTAGACCATGTGTGAGCAACTATCACCATCCATGATCTAGATATAAAGGCTCTTTAGCCATTGGTTCAATTAGGTGAGAAAGCCTTTCAACCCTAGAACCATTACTATGTAGAACATCTTTCACATTAAGTTCATTATGAGTTCATGAGAATTACCTTTCAATCAGCCCACAACAACAACCTAATCATTAACACTCCACTCTAAAAGTTTTCATAAAGCATGTACATAGATTCATACAAACATGCATCATATCATATTTTTCCCTCGTAGGGTCAAAGCTCATATCAAATAAAATAATTAATCATAAAGGTTCAATCTCATTCATTACTAGCCAAGATCCATCATATAATCTTTTGACCTAACTCAATTCATGTTTAAATACTTCTATTCTTGATCAATTACTATATATAACTTCAATTCTAGAAGATCAACTCTAAGTCTTCAATTTCACTTCACAAGGCATACACCCACATTCTTCAATTTCATCAATAAGACTTGGATTAACCATGGATAACATGTAATATCATCATAATATCAAAATTTGATGCTAAATCAATCATAAACAAGTACTATCCACTCAATTGAAATCATACTCAACACGACCCACAATAAGGAAGAAACACTAGCTATAACTTGGGGTTTTCTACATAATTTGGGGAATTCTAGGGGGCTCTATGAATGGAAGAATCCATAGATGAATAAGCTAACATATCTTGGATATAAATCCCTCACAAAGCTTGCAACAATGGAGGAATTTGACCTAGCTTCCTTCTCTTATTCTTCTTCACTTTCTAGAGAGAGGATTTTCTTGGAGGGAATTGGGTTCTTTGGTGAATTTAAAATAATGAATTAGTTGACTTAGTTTAGGGGTCTAATAGGTTTATATAGTTGGACTAATTACTAATAAAATGACCCTACTTAATACCTAATTAGTTCTAGAACGTTCCCTCAACCCTTAACTTAAAAACATAAAATCCAAAACCTCCCCAACCGATGAGACCCCGACCCACGGACCGTCGGTGGGTCTATGGACCGTAGTGGTCCTTCATGGGTGTAGTACTGGGGCATGGTTTTGCCGGCTTGACCCACGACCTTCCCCTACGGAGCGTGGGTGGACCCATGGGCCTGAGTCCCCATCGTAGGTCACTGCCTTATTGGCAGATTTGGGGACTGTTTTGGGGTCCCTTCTCAAGGACCCCTTTGGTTGGTCCTTAGGGAGTAGTACCTTGACCCTTAACCCCTAAGCCCCTCATTCTAAGTGCGGGAAGTAATTTTTTAATTTTAACCCACATATCAAACTCTAAAACCTTCACGTAAAGCTCTAGTTTAACTTACTAGTTTTTCGAGTGTTACAATATCTCCCCCTTGGGAACATTAATCCTCGAATGACATTTCTCAACACCTCTTAAAGGAAACGACTCTAGACTAGCAGCCCATCATGCATGCAACACATTCAAATGCACACAACCAAAGGAGGAACTTCATCTCCACACTAAACATACTTAATGCAACACAAGGATGTAGGAACTCCAAACTAAGGAATGCTCATATATTCATCTCATGAAGTCAAATAAGCAACTCATAACCAATGTTCTACAACCTGAGGAAGACAATGCACATAAGTCATATTTTTTAGACCTAAGCTTCATGAACATGCATATAAGGAAATCATGGCAACACATAAACAAACAATAACCTTGCTATTTAAGCACACTACCTCCCCCTTGGGAGTAAGCCTATACAAACTCTTCTAAATATCATTTATAATAAAAACAACTTCCAAGTCTAACATCTCAAGTCACAAAAGACCAAACAATATCGGAATCTAGTAAAGCATGAAACACATACCGGTAGTCACATAAGGAGGTCACTCTTGTTCACCTCTAACTTGGAGATCATAGAACCTATTTTTGCTTGGGAGCATTGGAATCCGGCCAACGAAGAGAAGCTTGCTTGGCGTCTCTCCCTTTAGCCCTAAGTATTGGGCAATCTCTCATCTTGTGACCATCACTACCACACCCATAACAACCATCCTTGCCGGCTAAACACCTACCATAATGCTTCCTTCCACACTTAATGCAAGTAGGCTTAAGCAACACAAATTTACTATTACTCCCTCTTTGAGGCTTAGGGCTAGAAACCCTCTCTTGGTTGGAAAGCTTTTGTTGGGTCCTAGGTTGACCATATCCATCGGATCTATCATTGGAGAAATTCCCAATCACCTGTTCTAGCTCTTTTCAGCTACCTATTTTTTTCTTGGAATTTGTCATCCTCCATTTGTTGGGAATACACCATAAGATGTGAGATGTCCATATTATCATGAAGCATTGCCGAATGGCATTCTTTTCTCACCAATCTAGACACACCCGTCAAGTACCTACTCATCATATGCCTTGAATACGGCACCAAATAAGAAGCATACTTGGACAATTGAGTAAACTTTAGAGAATATTCTTGAACACCCATACCTCCTTGATAAAGGTTAATGAACTCTTCCACCTTAGCTTTCCTCCACTCTCGGGGAAAGAACCTATCAAGAAATGCCGATTTGAGCATTTCCCACTCTATTGGACCCGCTCCTACCAGCCTATTGGTCTTTCATTGAGTATACCATACTTGAGCAACACTCTTCAATTGGTAAGCGGCTAACTCTGCTTTCTCTACCAAAGTCACCCCTATGGCATCAATTATTTTATAAACCTCTTCTACAAATTCATGAGGATCCTTTCCCACTTGGGAACCATGAAACTCAGGAAGGTTCATTGTAGCAAAATCCCTCAATCTAGAAGCCACAGAATTCACATTAGTGTTCATAGGAACAATCACTTCTCTATTGGCTTGCGCCGTCATGGCTTGAGCCAACAATTGGATAGCAGACCTAAACTCTACATGGGTCACATTCTTCTCCAAAGGGTTAATTGGAGCTTCAGCAGGAGCTTGGGGAGGAGCGTTTTGGTCCACATTTCCTTCTTCATCCCTCCTAGCATTTGCCCTTGTATTAGCCATATCCTGAAAACCATAGGGCACGGATTAGGAGAAAGACCTACCAGGACAAAACTCTATGGCACGACTTAGAGAATGAAGAAGTGAAGTTTCCTAAACATCCAATAGCCTCCTATTCATAAATGTGGCATGCTTCACATTTATGAACAAGACTATACTAGATGTGGTTTGAGACAATCCTACAACGATTCTAAACCTTATTCTCTGATTACCAAGTTTGTCATGACCCAGGGGTACACTCTAGATGTAACATAGCGTACCTGACCCCGAAGGGGTCTCATACAAGCCCTTAGCATATCATAACATAAGATAATAGAAAAGAAACTTTATCCATACAACCGACGTCTTTATAAAATGCAAGCGGAAGTCTCATACACTATGTCTCAAACTATCTAACTCAACTTTTAATAAACTCTTGGGAGACATCCCATACAATAGTCTAAAACATAAAGAAAATAAAAGACATAAAGGAAATGGTGGCTTTAACCTCGACGCTATGAGGACTCACCAATCTTCAACTTCTCGGACTTCTAGAAACCTATCTTCAAGAATGTAACTCAAAGTCGCCGGACCCTACATTTGATAAGAATATAGGCAAGAGTATGCGTTAGTACAAAATGTACTAAATATGTTAGATAGCATGACATCAAAAGAGCATAACACAAGGGTTAGCCAACATAAACATAAGTCATGAACATAAGAGACAATAACATAATCATAAGTAAAATCTCCAACATAGGCATAATATGAGCATAAGTCAACATAAGGCATAATCCAATAACATAGGAAATACCACATATT
>JAJONR010006058.1:0-33507 GCA_029582245.1 Solanum etuberosum | reverse complement strand
GTCGAAGAAGTTTTAGGGGGAGGTGATTAGACAAGACATAATGCATCTTTAGTTTATTGAGTATGACCTTACATAAGAGGATTTAGAGGTGATGGATTGGGGTAGAAGGTTAGTTGCTTGCGGTTACACTTGGACCTTCTTTCTCCAGTAGTATTAATACTATTCTTGTAGTTTCTTGTTTTTTTATTTTGATCGTCACTTTTTCTTATGCTTTGTTATCACATTATTTTATTGTTGTTACTGTTCTTTCTCCAGCTTATCGTAGACTGCTCTCCATTTCGTATTGTTTCATTGTTGTAACTGCCTAATTTATGTTTTCCTTTTCAAATTATTTAGAAAATGTTTTATTTGAACTGAGAGTCTATTAAAAATAACATTTTTATCTCTACAAAGTAGGGCTAAGGTTTGCATACACTCTTCTTCCTCATATCTCAATTGTGAGATTATACTAAATATATTCTTATATAGAAGATGAACAAAAGATACCAAGTATATTCTATATACAAAGTAGAAAACAAATACAAAATCAAATAGTACAAGGAAATCAATTAATTATTAGTAGGGGGTGTTCAGGAAAAAACGAAAAATAATCATAACGAAACGAATAATACCAAGTTTTTTTCTTGAATTAGAAAAAAATAATCAGCTTTGATCAAAATAATCTTTTCCTGCAAACTTGCGAACAAAAGCCTTGCTTATCTGATCCAAAAATAGCTGAATCTCAAATCCTTTCCCAGTCTGCTAATGAACATATAAAACAAGTGTAATTACTATAAAATTAGGCAACATTAAATATTTAATTTTTTTACAGTGAGTTCTTCAATTAGGTTTTATCAAATTTTAGTTTGATTTTGAGTTTTCGAAAAGTGGTACCGAACGCTGAACCGAATTAGTTTGGTTCCATTTGTTTTTTTTTCAGCTTCATTCAGTTTGATTTAGTGATTTTAAAATGGGATTTTCAATGCAATTGAGAAATAAAATGAGCATCAAATTATCGAAGTATAAGACCAATTATTCTTTACTTTAGACCAAACAAAAATTAAACCTTTTTCATGGAAACATACATTTTTATAGACACAAAAACACAATAATTAGATGCAATATCGATTCTTTATAGGATGCTTCACTAACAAAAAAGAAGGTTTATAGACCAAACATACATTAATTAGATGCAACGAGTCTCATATTATATGCAATTTCAGTTCTTTCTTCGAAAATTATGAATCAATTTATGGCAACTAGAGAGCATCAAAAAGGAAACTTACATAAATATATTATATCAAAAATGGGCCAAAAAGTTTTGGGTCAAAGTTAAATTTAATTTAGATTTTAATTTTTTTTTTTAAAATCTAATTAATAAATTTGGGTTTGCGGAAGAACGGTGACCCTTAAATTGAACGCCGAATCAAAATTTCAGAAAATAATAATAATCCAAATTCAAAATAAAAATTTGAAACTGAAGAACTAAATTAATTCGATTTGGTTCGATTTTTTAGTTTTTTCGATATTAAGTCCATCCAAAAATAAAAGCAAAACCTGGTGAAAAATTGCTTAACCTTGTGAACATGCTAAAATCTGAACATCCCTAAAATGGAGTAAAGATAACAACTTGATGTTTCTTAAGTTAATGGTGTTATGTAGGACAACATCTCATCTTCAATTCGAAAAATGTTATTCACATTTTCCTCAACAGTTTTTTGAAATATTTCATTCACTTTTTTTTTATCAACTCAAGAACATGCCTATGGCTCTATGCTCTCACTTTTTGTTAAATTGCCTACACTATGCCACTGTGTAGATCTCCCACGCTACCCTAAATAACAAAGTGTTGTACAATATTTTTTTTGGCCTAACTCATCCACAATTCCTTAAAACTGTTCGTATCATTTATTTAGACACCTTGATTACATCTTATACCTATTGAATACCTAAATTGTTCAAAATATGTACCTATTAAACACAAAACACTAATGTAACAAAAATGTATTTTGCACTTCCTTGGAGCGTGTGAAGAAATTCAAAATAGTTAAAAGTGTTCAAAGGTACTAGTCTTAGTCGAGGTATCAAAGTGAATTATGCGGAAAACTTTAAGGGGCTATCGATGACTTCAGCCAAAAAAATTATGATGGTTGAGGCATAGCATGTCATAGTTGTGTGAGGAATTATTTTAAGGGAAAAAATATAAAGTTACCCCTGAACTTCTCTCGAAAGGTCAGTGACGCACTTAAATTATCATGAGGACCTATTACACACCTTTACTATTCAAAATGAATTATATTACTCTATAAAATTGACGTGGTAAAAAAATTTAAAAAAAGAAAAGAAAAGCGTGTTTGGTAAAAAAAAGAGTAAAAACAAATAATTAAAATCTTCTTTTTACCACCATCCTACCCACCACCCCACGCCTCTTCTTCTTTTCTTCACACACACCTGCGTCTTCTTCTTTCCATCCACCCCACCCAACCTCCACCAGAATCCTACTCCCCCCCCCCCCTCCCAAATCTTATCGTATTTCAATGCATATTTGATTTCGCCATTTTCATTATACTCGATTTTTCTTTTCAATTTTGTAGGTGGTTGATATAAAATTTATGATTGAATTTTAAAAATAAAATATAATGATGAATTTATTGGTGATAAGTGACAACTAAGTGAGATTTCAAGATGTTAAAAGAAGAAAAAATCGATATTGACAATGGTGGTGGTGATATTTGGTGGTGGGTTTGTATGGTGGTGGTGGGTCGTTTTATGGTGATGATGAGTCTGTTTATGGGTGTTGAATTTTGTGGTGGATCTTTATAATTTTTGTGGGGATGATGATGATTTTGACGATGGGTTTGATCATAGGTGGTGAAATTATTGATGACTATTTTGATTTTTTATGGTGAAATATATAGACTTGGTACTAACATGGTGTAAATGGTAGTAGTTTTATGATAGTGCTCATTGAAGAAAAACAATTGGATGACGTAGATAATTTTATTCAAAATCTGACATGGCATCTGATGTAGCAGTGAGATGACATTGATGTGACGCAAGTGTGATATACATTCTATTGTGAGAGTGGTGATGTACGTCTCGGGGGTAAATAAATTCACTTTTTAGTAGTACAGGTGTGTAATAGGTCTTTATGATAATTTAAACATGTAACTGACTTTTCGAGACAAATTCAAATGTGAATTTATGTCTTTTTCCTTATTTTAATAAATAAAAATATATTTTGTGGGTCTCATACCTTTATAACTTTTCCATTTCTCTTCTCACTCCTCCAACCCACCTTCTATTTACCCCTCCCTCTATTAGAGTACTTTGTAATTTTTTTAAAATTTAAATATATTTTATTACCCAATAAAAATAGTAATATCCTAAAATTAGTATTTCATTATCTCTTTCGCGCATTATTTCTCCAATTCTTCAATAAACAATAGTAATGTCCTAAAATTAATGATTTATTTTCTTTACTGTTTTGATAGTTCATAATGTTCATTTGTCAAAAATCAAATAGAGATAAATATATTAATATTAATTTAAATTTAAAGTCAAATAATTACGTAGTTTAGAAGAGTTAAATTAAGATGTGTGCTCTTAACACTATACAAAATCAATTGTATTATTTTTAGGATAAACACAAATAGTTACTTAAAGTTACTTGTAAATCAAAATATAATTAATCAAACTTTTTAAATTTTACTCTCTCCATTTATTTATACGGTTATTTTTTGTTCTCAAAATTCAAGCTACAAAATATATTTTTAAAATATATTAACATGATAAAAATTGCGACTAATAGTATTTTTGGTTGAATTGTATCTTAGTGAGAATGTTATATTTATGAACTAACACTATAAGTTGCAATTCTTATAATGTTAATCTAATAATAAGAAAATATTTTTAAATACTAATTAAATTTTACATAACTTGAATTTCAAGAATACAAATAAATCATATAAATTGAGAGAGTATGTATATATGTAGGAGTTTATGGATGATTTTCGATTTTGGGTTACATGAAAATAGTAACAAAACTTATGTAATTATTTTTCAAGATTATTGATGGTCTTTCCGTTATATTTTCTTGTTGGAGAATATTTGATGCATTTAAGTGTTTACGAAATTATGAAATTATTGAGAAGAGAAAAATAATAATTTTATACCCCTTTTATTTTTCGTATTAGTTATTTACTTTTTCTTTTACACGTTCTTGAAAAAACTATAAATAAAAATGATAATTAACTAATTTAATCTTTAAGATTATTTTTTTTGTTTTGCAATTTTACAAATTTTGTTTACACTTTCAAAAAGAATTAATTGTTAGGGTAACGAAAATGATAAAAATATAGTTTAATATTTTAAATTGACAAATAATTTAATAATTATTTTTTAGTAATGTAGATAATTAATTTAGGATAGAAAAATAATATAAAATGTTAGGAGTAGGACGAATTAGGCTAAATTCATATTTTTAAAATTATTAAAAGATAAGGAAAATAACAAATTTTGAAACAATGGTAAATAAAAAAAAAGTTGAAAAAGTTAAACTAATGGGAAAAAGTTAAAAAAAAAGAAGAGAGAAGGAATTTTGGTTTTTTTTTTTTTTTTTTTAAAATGTGACCCAATAATCCACTTGACAAATTATGTCTCGTACAACTTTTGTCTGACACATCATATATATCTCTCAGTCATCGTAAAATTTTTCGTGTTGCACCAAAATAAAAGTTGGTGTAGCCTAAACTCAATTTAGCCCTCCAAATTTATTTGAATTCCTTGGGTTACAATCCAAACATATGTATAAGTAAAAAATTACCATACGAATTTATAGGAACTTTCAAATTACGAATTCAAACTTATTTAATTACATGTTTTTATTTTGGTCAACTTTTAATCTTTAAATCACCAATTTTAATTTAAACATTTGAAATTCCAAACTTGTCACACCCCGAACCTACACACTGGACGTGACTGGCACTCGAGAATCATTGTTGGCCCCAAGTGAATCCTTGGTCTGGCTTAACTCTCAGCGGAAGACTTACTCAACAACATATGAACTCAAAAGTAACTTTACTCAACTGTCTCAAATAAATACTAAGAATATTTTAGAAATAAAACATTCAACTGGCCAAAAAGGCAACTCAAGTCTTTAAACATTAAACACTGGAAATGAAAAAGACTCATGAACTACTACTTTCTATCTATCTATGAAGCCTCTACTAACTGAGATGGACGTTGGGACAAGACCCACGACATCCTAATAACAAAACTGAAATGATAAAACATAAATGAGGGATCCTCCGGAAGCAAGGAGACTCACCAAATAACTCTGGAACTGCAACTGGTATCAACGAATCGCCTGTTGATGACCCTGATCTCCTGTATCTGCATCATGAAACAATGCAGGCCAAATGACATCAGTACATTGAATGTACGAGCATGTAAGGGGAATACTTAACATAACATAAAAGCTTGAACTTGGAAGGAATGAAACATACTCACCTCGACTCTACTCAACTCAACCTCAACTCATGGATACTCAACTCAATGCAGTATAAAATAACAATAAAATCGCAGTTTATATAAATTATTTAAAACAGTAGATAACAACTCAATGTATTTAAAAATACAATAATAACTCAATTTGTATGTAAAAATACAAAATAACTCTGTTTGGGAGATTCTCTAACCGACAACCATCACTATGAGCTATGTGATGATACATCGTCTCGCTCACGCTGTCAGAACTGTCCTATACCTTACCGAGAGTATAGAACTCCTCAACTATGTGGATCCACTAAGCTATGCTTAAAAGGCAATAAGGAATCATCTAAAAAGTATGACCCTTTCTACCCACGTTGGCTACATGGTTTATGAGGACTTTGAGTTATCTGAACTCGTCCCCATATTGGTGCTCAATACTACTCCCAAAATATAACTTAGCTCATATGTTTATAAAAACATTTCCTCATCCTCAACTTTGAGATTATTACTCAAAAGATTTCTCTTAAAAGATATAGTACTCAAAACTCCTCATGAACTCATTTGGAAATTGGTGTTTCCTCTCATCTTAAATGTCAAACCATTTCCTCTTGGGAATACTGTAACGACTTGATTCCGTCTTTAGGGAAAAGCCAATGGGGAAATAATTGGGGCCATAAAACTTTTGAGTAGTAACTTAGAAATTCCTAGCCTAGTCCAAATTTGGCCAAAACATGAGTCAGTGAGGTCTAGGAAAATCTGGTAATGAATAAGAGATTTAATTATAAATTTTATCACATGAGTAGATAGCTAAGACGTTAAGGAACCCGTACGACTTTATTGAATCGGATTCGGGCGAGTAGAACTCCTGAAACTGATCTTAGCATGAACAAGTAGTTTTAAAATGTCATGGGTTGAAGGTGTGTTGTGAAATAGGTGTTTGAAACTCTAAATTAGACTTTCTGTCTCCGTGCAAGCCGCCAGGGCGGGGCCGCTGTAGCGGGATAGGGTCCACCACAGCAGGACAGACTCGACTTAAGTCGGAAATAAACCCCAAAAATGTTATGTTCTGCAAGTTTCGTTCTTGAGAGCTAAGAGACGACCCAGGACTTTTTCTTGAAGGTTTTCCACCTAATCTAGCACTAAAGTTAAGGATTTTACTCCCCTAATCCGTATTTCAATCCGTAGAACTTAGAGTCTTGGGTAATTATTGTTGGGGGAAGGTTTTGATCTGAAGTTAATGGTGGAAAAAGCACTAATCTTGGGTATTGGGATCTTGGGTTTGGCCTAGGGTTAATAATTTTGATTGTAATCCAGGTAATTAGGCCTCGTTTATTGATCCTTGTGTTAATTATATGTTTTTAGACCACGAACAAGCGGAAAGAATCCGGAAAGGGAAGATTCAAGTGTGTTAGGGGATTCAAGCTTGGTTTCGAGGTAGGTGATGGTTTTGATTTCATGTTTGTGTGATGTATGTTAGTATTTGCTTCATTGTAATGCATGTATGTATGCGAATGTCGCACTATTGATCACACCTAATGTAAATGAGTATGAATGAATGATTGTAAGCCATGAATCAACACTTGATTGTATGATTATGAGAATGTACATTGTGATTGTGATTGTGGCAATGTTTAATGGATCGGGTGTCACGTTTCGATACACTAACTGGAATCGGATGTCACGTACCGACATACATTTGGATCGGGTATCACATTCCGACACACTAACTTGAATCGGGTGTCACGATCCGGCACACTAACAGTTTGGGTATGGGTTCCATGAGAGGACCATTGACTTGTCATATATGCGTATTGTTGAGAATGTGAAATTGTACATTACTCCTTAAATGATAATTGATATTGTATATGTTCGGTATATGCGTGTTTACTATGTTGTGACTGCTTATATATATGTTTCACTTACTGGAATAGCCGTGTAATCCTACCAGTACACTGTGGTTGTGTACTGATTCTGCACTTGCTCCTTCTTTGTTGAGTACAGGGCATCTTCAGGCGGCTACGGACAAACCTCGTTTTAGGAGTACAGTGAGCAAGATCGGATTCAAGGGTGAGCTAGTTCTTTCAGGCTGCCATGGGTCCTCTATGTTTTAGTCCACTCTTTTCAGACTCAGACTTTCTAGTTGAATTTACTCGTATGTTTAGTTTGGGTTGTACCCATTTTTCCTTAGAGTTGTTGAACTTTAGATGTTTTGGTACATTGACTTTCAGATTCAAGGGGTGTTTTTCGCAATGTTTTAGTAACGATTTGTTAGACTTCCAAAGTTTATGGGAACTCCACTTTATTTCTGCATTTAAACCTGCTTCCGTATCTTTATCTGTTTAGTTTTGGGGTTAGTTGGTTAGTAGTAATGGTTATCCAACCGGAGGGTTAGTGTGGGTGCCAATCACGACGGTCTGGGTTGTGACAAAGTTGGTATCAGAGCCCTAGGTTCGTTGATCTTGGTGTACCAAAACGAGTCTAGTAGAGTCTTGCGGAACGATACGGAGATGTCTGTACTTTTCTTGGAGAGGCTATAGGACTTTAGGAAATCTCTCTATTTTCTCTTGTCTCCTTTCGTGCTATAACTTGATTCCAATTGGTATCTGGTGCCAAATTTGTATTTAATCTCCTTCGCTCTTCTGTCCGCAGATGGTTAACACTAGATTCAATGGCGTCAGGCCAGTAGCTCCCGTTAATGAACCAGCCGAGGAATCCGCAACAAGAGGTCGCGGTCGAGTTAGGGGTAGAGGAAGAGCAAGGGGCAGAGGCCGAAGTAGGGCAGCACCCGCTAGGGGTGAAGCTCTAGTTGAGAATGCTCCCAGAGATGAGACTCCTCCTGCACATCATGAAGAGGTAGAAGAGAATGTAGAAATCGAGGATGAGGAGGATGTTGGACAGGTAGAGGACGCACCGGCTAGGAATACCGATGTTCCTCCCTTAGACCCAGTGTTAGCTCAGCAGATCATGTTTTTCCTGAAAGGATTGGTTGGTCCTGGAATCCTTCCAGCAGTGCAAGCTACCCAACCCCCAACCAACCGGCCCGTTACTGTTACTAGTTCCAGGGGAGATGCAACATTAGGTACTGATGCCTTTTTCCATCCTTTGTTGGGTCCCGAAATGACTGGTAATGAGCATGAGATGTTGAATAAGTTTCTGAAGTTGAAGCCGCCTGTGTTTCATGGTTCTGAGAGTGAGGACGCCTATGAATTCATCCTGGATTGTTATGAGAGGCTGCATAAGTTAGGTATTGTACATCAGCATGTAGTAGAGTTTGTGACTTTCCAACTTCAGGGTGAAGCTAAACAGTGGTGGAGAGCTTATGTGGAATGCAGATCGTCAACTTTACCCCCACTCACTTGGACCCAGTTTCATGCTCTGTTTCTGGAAAAGTATGTGCCCCGGACTTTGAGAGATCGTAAGAAGGATGAGTTTATGGATTTGGAGCAGGGTGGTATGTCTGTGGCTGCTTATGAGGCTAAGTTCTATGCCTTGTCTAGATATGCGACGTAATTGGTGACTACCGAAGAGGAGAGGATTCGTCTATTCGTCAAGGGACTGAACTCTGAGTTACAGGTATTGTCTGTTCACATGACCTCTGCAGGGAATTATTTTAATGAGGTGACGGATTTTGTAAAGAAAGTGGAAGGAGTTAGGCGTGATGGGCATGCTAAGGCGTTTGCTAAGAAAGCTAAGAGCACAAGTAACTTTCAGGGTTCCTACTCTAGAGGTTCGGGGAGGCCGACACTTGCAACCCAGCCAATTCAGTCCGCTATGCCCACTTCTACAGGTAGTTACTCGGGAACTCCACATCAGTTGTTTAATCAAGATAGCTAGGGAGCCGCACCTTCGGCAGGCAGCATGCCATTTTTTTATCACACTTGTTTTAATTGTGGGGAACCTGGGCATATGAGGAGAGATTGTCCCCACCCACGCATGTTGGACCCTGCACAACAGCAGACTAGAGCAGTGGTACCCGCAGGAAATGGTAATAATGGTCAAGGACGTCCACAAGGTGGGCGAGGAGGAAATCAGCGAGGCCGTGGAGGTCGGGGAAATGGTAAAGCAGGCAAAGGTACGACGCAACCAGGCAGGGAAGTCGCCCGGCAAGATGACAAGGCTTAGTGTTATGCCTTTCCAAGCAAGACTGAGGCAGAGTTTTCTGACGCAGTGATCACAGGTATCATTCTTGTTTGTGACCGGATGGCTAATGTGTTATTTGATCCGGGTTCTACTTATTCTTATGTGTCTGTTCAGTTTGCCATGGGATTTGATATGATTTGTGATGTACTTGAGGCCCCCATCCATGTTTCTACCCCAGTTGGAGAGTCTGTCATACTCACTCATGTCTATCGTGCTTGTTCTATCTTGTTTATGGGTTTTCAGACTTGGGCTGATTTGGTTATTTTGGATATGACTGACTTTGATATCAACTTAGGCATGCCTTGGTTGTCCCCCTATTATGTTGTGTTTAATTGTAATACTAAGTCTGTGACTCTAGAGATCCCCGGTAGGGAAAAGTTAGAGTGGGAGAGGGTGTACAAGCCTAAGCCAGCTAAGATCATATCCTTCATTCAGGCTAGGAAACTGGTGGGGCAGAGTTGTGTGGCTTATTTAGCTCATATTCGGGATGTTGAGGTTGAGTCTCCCTCTGTTGAGTCTATTCCTCTGGTGTTAGAATTTAGAGAAGTGTTTCCTATTGATTTGCCTGGTATGCCTCCAGATAGAGATATAGATTTCTGTATTGACTTGGAACCTGGTACCCGCCCCATTTCCATCCCTTCTTACCGTATGGCTCTAGCAGAATTAAGAGAGCTTAAGGCTCAAATCCAAGAGCTTCTTGATAAAGGATTCATTCGTCCTAGTGCTTCCCCATGGGGTGCCCCTGTCTTGTTTGTTAAGAAAAATGATGGTAGTATGAGAATGTCCATAGACTATCGTCAATTGAATAGGGTCACCATTCAGAATAAGTATCTATTGCCTCAGATAGATGATCTTTTTGACCAGTTGCAGGGTGCATCCATTTTCTCTAAGATTGATCTAAGGTCTGGCTATCATCATTTAAAGATTAGGTCTGAGGATATACCAAAAATGACATTCAGAACCCGCTATGCACACTACAAGTTTCTAGTGATGTCGTTTGGGTTGACCAACGTGCCTGCAGCTTTCATGAGTTTGATGAATGATGTGTTCAAGCCAATTCTGGATTCGTTTGTGATTGTTTTTATTGATGACATATTGGTTTATTCAAAGAGTAAGGAAGAGCATGCCGACCATCTTCGTATTGGTCTGGGTGTTCTTGGGAGACAAAAGTTGTATGCTAAATTTTCTAAGTGTGAGTTTTGGTTGACTTCGGATGCCTTTTTGGGGCATTTAGTTTTAAGAGAAGGGGTAATGGTAGATCCCCAAAATATTGAAGCATTCAAGAATTGGGTCCGACCTAGTTCTATGACTGAAATTAAGAGTTTTGTGGGGCTTGCCAGCTACTATCGATGATTTGTGAAGAACTTTGCTTCCATTGCCACACATCTGACAAGGTTGACAAAAAAGGAGGTACTTTTTGAATGGACTGAAAAATGTGAGGAGAGCTTTCAAAGGCTCAAGACTCTCTTGACCACAACACCTATTCTTGCACTACCGGTGGAAGGTAAATTTTTTATTGTTTATTGTGATGCTTCACATTTGGGTTTGGGTGCAGTGTTGATGTAGGATAAGAATGTCATAGCTTATGCATCGCGACAATTGAAGGTACATGATCGAAATTACCAGACACATGATTTGAAATTGTCAGCGGTAGTGTTTGCTCTCAAGATCTGGCGGCATTATCTTTATGGTGTTAAGTGTGAGGTATTTACTGACCACCGTAGCCTGCAACACGCATTCACTCAAAAAGATCTAAATCTGAGACAACGAAGGTGGATGGAGTTACTCAAGGATTATGATGTGACCATCCAGTATCATCCGAGTAAGGCTAACGTGATGGCAGACGCATTAAGCCGAAAGGCGGTGAGTATGGGTAGTCTAGCTTGCTTGGGTGTGGCCAAGCGACCTTTGGCTAAACAAATTCAACATTTGGAGTTTAAGTTCATGCAGTTGGGCATCTCAAAAAAAAGGTAGGGTGTTAGCTAGCATTGAGGTTAGGGCCACCTTCATTGAGGAGATCAAGGCCAAACAGTTTGAGGATAAGAATTTGAATGAGCTTAGAAAGAAGACAGTGATTGGTAAGGCACAAGATATGGTTCTTGATGCGGGGGTGTGCTCAGTGTTAAATGAAGGATTTGTGTTCCTAGAGTGGGCGACTTGATTCAGAATTTATTGACAGAATCCCATGGGTCGCGGTATTCCATTCATCCGGGTGTGACCAAGATGTACCAAGACTTGAAATGACTTTATTGGTGGCCTAGCATGAAGAAAGACAGCGGAGTTTGTGGCTAAGTGCCAAAAATTCCAACAGGTAAAATATGAGCATCAAAGGGCTACATGATTGCTTCAGAGAATGTCAATTCCGGAATGGAAATGGGAGATGATAGCTATGGATTTTATGGTTGGTCTTCCCAAGACATTGAGAAAGTATGATTCTATTTGGGTAGTGGTTGACAGATTGACTAAGTCCGCCCATTTTATTCCTGTCAGAATTGACTATAATGCTCAGCAGTTGGCTAAGGTTTATGTGAAAGAGATAGTGAGGCTGCACGGGGTGCCCCTTTCAATCATCTCAGACCGTGGTACGCAGTTCACATTCAAGTTTTGGAGGAAATTGCATGATGAGTTGGGCATTCAACTCACATTTAGCACCGCCTTCCATCCGCAAACGGATTGGCAGTCAGAGAGGACTATTCAAGTGCTAGAGGACATGTGTGATCAACTTTGGAGGACATTGGGATAAGTTCCTACCCTTGTGTGAGTTCTCTTATAATAATAGTTACCACTCCAGCATTGATATGACACCATTTGATGCACTTTATGGGAGAGGATGTAGATCACCCATAGGATGGCTTGAGGCTGGAGATGTGAAACCTTTGAGGGTTGACATGGTGAAGGATGCTCAGGATAAGGTAAGAAGCATCCAAACTAAGCTTCTAGCAACCCAAAGTCAACAGAAAAAGTATGCAGACCATAAGGTAAGAGACATGACATTTCAGACTGGTGAGAAAGTTCTTCTTAAGGTGTAACCCATGAAAGGGGTGATGAGATTCGGCAAGAAGGGAAAGCTAAGTCCTCGATATATTGGAACCTTTGAAGTTCTTGACCGTGTAGGGCCAGTGGCGTATAAGTTGGCTTTACCTCCTAACTTATCGGGAGTTCATCCGGTATTTCATGTATCCATGTTGAAGAAGTATCATGGGGATGGGGATTACATCATAAAATGGGACTCAGTTATGTTAGACAAAGACCTTCAGTATGAGGAACAACCGATTGCAATTCTTGATCATAATGTCCGGAAGCTGAGGACCAAAGAGATTATGTCCGTGAAAGTTCAATGAAAGCATCGTCCAGTTGAGGAAGCTACTGGGGAAACTGAGATGGACATGCAAGACAAGTACCCAGTTGTTCAACGATTCATGTACTACTCTAACCTTACTCTACCTAGTCTTTCCTAGTTGATCACTCGGGGAAGAGTGATGGGTAAATTGGTATCTATTGTAACGACCTGATTCCATCATTAGGGAAAAGACAATGGGGAAAGAATGGTGGCCAGAAAACTTTTGAATAGTAACTTAGAAATTCCTAGCCTAGTCCAGATTTGGCCGAAATCTAAATCAGTGAGGTATAGGAAAATATTGTAATGAATGAGAGATCTAATTATGAATTTGATCACATGATTAGATAGCTAAGACGTTAAGGAACCCGTACGACTGTACGAAATCAAATTCGGGCGAGTAAAACTTCTGAAACTGATCCTAGCGTGAACGAGTAGTTTTTGAATTCATGAGTTGAAGGTGTGTTGTGAAATGGGGGTTTGAAACTCTAAATTCGACTCTCTGTCTTAGTGCAAGCCGCCAGGGGCGAGGCCGTTGTAGCGGGTTAGGGTCCGCCACAACGGGACAGACACGACTTAAGTCAGAAATAAACCCCAAAAATATTATTTTCTGCAAGTTTCGTTCTTGAGAGCTAAGAGACGACCCAAGGCTTTTTCTTGAAGGTTTTCCACCTCTTCTAGCACTAAATGTAAGGATTTTACTCCCCTAATCCATATTTCGATCCGTAGAACTTAGAGTCTTGGGTAATTATTATTCAGGGAAGGTTTTGATTTGAAGTTAATGGTGGAAAAAGCCCTAATCTTGGGTATTGAGATCTTGGGTTTGGCCTAGGGTTAATAATTTAGATTGTAATCCGGGTAATTAGGCCTCGTTTATTGATCCTTGCACTAATTGTATGTTTTTAGACCACGAACAAGTGAAAAGAATCCGGAAAGGGAAGATTCAAGTGCCTTAGGGGGATTCAAGCTTGGTTTCGAGGTAGGTGATGGTTTTGATTTCATGTTTGTGTGATGCATGTTAGTATTTGCTTCATTGTAATGCATGTATGTATGCGAATGTCACACTATTGATCACACCTAATGTAAATGAGTATGAATGAATGATTGTAAGCCATGAATCAACACTTGATTGTATGATTATGAGAATGTACATTGTGATTGTGATTGTGGCAATGTTTAATGGATCGGGTGTCACGTTCTGACACACTAACTGGGATCGGATGTCACGTACCGACATACATTTGGATCGGGTGTCACGTTCTGACACACTAACTTAGGTCGGTTGATGATCCGGCACACTAACAGTTTAGGTATGGGTTCTATGAGAGGACCATTGACTTGTCATATATGCGTATTGTTGAGAATGTGGAATTGTACATTGCTTCTGAAATGATAACTGATATTGTATATGTTCGGTATATGCGTGTTTACGATGTTGTGACTACTTATATATATGTTTCACTTACTGGAATAGCTGCGTGATACTACCAGTACACTGTGGTTGTGTACTGATTCTGCACTTGCTCCTTCTTTGTTGAGTACAGGGCATCTTCAGGCGGCTACAGACAGACCTCGATTTAGGAGATCAGTGAGCAAGATCGGATTCAAGGGTGAGCTAGTTCTTTCAGGCTGCCATGGGTCCTCTATGTTTTAGTCCACTCTTTTCGGACTCAGACTTTCTAGTTAGATTTACTCGTATGTTTAGTTTGGGTTGTACCCATTTTTCCTTAGACTTCTTGAACTTTAGATGTTTTGGTACATTGACTTTCAGATTCTAGGGGTGTTTTCCGCAATGTTTTAGTAACGATTTGTTAGACTTCCGGAGTTTATGGCAACTCTACTTTATTTCTACATTTAAACATGTTTCCGTATCTTTAACTGTTTAGTTTTGGGGTTAGTTGGTTAGTAGTAATAGTTCTCCCACCGGAGGGTTAGTGTGGGTGCCAATCACGACGTTCTGGGTCGTGACAAATACTTAGTTCTCATATATCATTTTAAAAAAATGAAACTCAACTTACTCATCCTCATACTCAAGTACTCAAGTCTTAAAACAAGTTTTAAAAGATTGTAAAAGACTTCTCAAAATGACTTGAAAGAACCCTCAAGACTTAACTCTTAACTCTACCTTGAATTTGAATTATGAATTCAAGGTTATGATTTATGTTATGAATGATCTCTGGATGTTTAGATGTAGTTTAAAGTAGTTAGAATCAGAAAGCTAGGAGTAAAGGTACACCTTAAAGCAACTCAGACGGATAAAACTATGAAAACATGATGGGGGCAGGCGACCCTGGCGCACTGAGTGGCGCGGGGCGACAACCCCTAAACTACAGAAGATGGTTTGGGACGCAATGAGTGGCGCGGCGCCCCACCCCCTGCCCAGATTTTCTGACGATTTTTCTTGCTTCAATTTCGTATGTAACTCCTCTAGAATCGAACGATTTCCCTCAAACTCTTTTGGATTCTTAGACCCGTCATTATTACAATAAAATCCACTCTAAATCACTCAGGAACAATACTCAAACACAAGATCCTCATCGCAAGAACTCAACGAAACCTCATACTTAAAGAATAGATCACAAAATTCAAGAAACTCATCAACAACTCAAATATGCTTAATCTTATGGATGAAATTCGAATATGTAAATCATGATTGGCGTGTGGGTGAACGAACCCAACACTATGAAAGCTTACATACCTCGATTTGGCGAAACAATTCCTCGATTCGCAAGAAATCTTGATTGTTCTTCCTTTTCTCCTCTTTTCTCTTCTTGAACTCTCTTCTAAAACCCTAAGCGTAATTTCGGATTTGTAAAACTGATCCGAATCAGATTTGACCCCAAAATTACTAAAAAATGTTTTAAGTTGATAGGGTAAGGAAAAAACCAAAATACCCCTCACTAATTCGGGTAACCTTCCTTAACTGGACAGGCGGACTTCAAACAGGCATATCTCCCTCATCTGAACTCGAAACTTAGCAAACTTGGTGGCGTTGGAAAGAGAATTCACAGACCTTTCATTTGATGTCTTATGGGCCACCTAACTCATCTTATACTGAAAGTTATGGTCGTTTTAAGTTGACCCAAAACTTGCAAAATTCTCAATTTGGCTCTTTCCAAATTGGTTCTTGCTAAAATTAGTTATTTCTAAGAAGGGATGTTACAGAACTCCTCAAGATTCAGTATCACTCATATCTTCAAGTCATATAATAATAAGGAGTCGTTTGATTTGAATACAAGTTATGATGTGATAAGTTATTTTGAGATAAGTTATGATGGAATTAGTTCTGCCGGAATTATTTCTTATTCACTGTTGAGTTTGTTGTATTCAAAATAATATGCACTGGATAAATTCTAATATTAAGTTGTTTGTTTATAAAAACACCCTTCACTTTATTTCATTTTTTATATTTATTTGCAAGCTTTAGTTATTCATTCTTAAAAATAAAATTATCAACTTATTTAACTTATTTTTTGTGTATGCATTCCCATGATTTCATCGTATGTGTTTAAGAATACAACTTTCATCTTATTTAGTTTAAAAATAAAATTTTCATCTTAAGTTTGTTAAAGTAAAAAAAAATTACTTATGTCACTTCATTTAAGCACATATCACTCTTAAAATGTAAAATATTAAATTGATTTTCATTTTAATTGATATATAAAATACAAACTTTTAAGTTACTAAAAAGAATATATAACTAAAAATATGTAATTCAGTAGTAGAGAAATCAAAATATAAATAAATATAAGAAGTAGTGAAATAAATTCATAAATAAAAATTATATATTTATATAGCATAATTTTTAATGGAAAAATTTAAAGAACTATCATAGAATTAAGGAGTAGTGAAGGTTGTGAATAATATACATGGTATTAAAAATAATATGAATATACATGGATATGAAAAATAATGTATAAAAAAGGTTTTAAATGATACTTTTGTCATTTTATCTTTTTATCCCGAGATAAGTTATCTCGATATTACTATTCCACCCAAAGATATGGATAACTTATCGCATGACTAATTGTTAATCCTGGGATAAGTTATCCCATCCCTTGCAACAGACAAAAAATTAAAGGACAATCAAAATTTATCTCGAAATTAACTCCTCTTATCGCACCAAACACCCCTAAATGTACTTACAAAAAGTCTCGGATAGAGGAAAGGGGTCTAAAATCCAAAACAAACTAACGGATTGTTACACATAAATTCATATTTACCCAATTGTTTCTCATATATTTAATGTATATATCGTTCAGTCAAATAGAAACTCTTTTTTTGTGTCTTTTTTTCTTATCTCTCTCTTCCTTTTCTTTTTCCTCTTTCGAATGCTTCAATAATTACTCAAAGGCAGAGTCAAAATTAGAAGTTTGAGAGTTCTAAATTTTAAGACAGAAGATTGATGGTTAAGTTTGAATCTACAACACTAGTGTGAAAGACATTTCCACTGCCCCTTCTTACCACTGAGCTGTCAATCAATTTAGTTAGGGGTTCACAAGTTAATATACCTATATATTTATTTAATTTTCTAATACAAATAAATAGTTTACAAAAAAAGATAATGGGTTCGTCCGAACCCATGGACCCCCACCTAGCTCCGCCTCTGTGATTAATACAAGTTGCTTTTTTTTTTACTGCCCCTTTCCTCTATTTCTCCTCCCCCTCTATGAAATAATAAAGTATTGCTAGATAAAAATACGAATTATTATTTTCTCACATAACTTGAGAGGCTTTCATAATAAAAATAAAGAATACATTTTTTATTTAAACAATCTCAATAGTAAAACATGTCATGATATTTGTCCATTTCTTGAAACATGCTTTGACCCTCGTCTCGATTCATGCTTAGCATTGTCCACCTTTTCAACTAAGTATTTCTAATTTTTTGATCGAGATAGTAGAAGAAGCACTGCAAAAATTGGGGGGGGGGGGGGTTCCCCTCATGTGGCGACATAGTGGCGAAAATGTAAATTTCCATATTGATTAATCTCAGAAGTGGAAAAAATTCAAAGAAGTCTATACCTACAGAAATGATAATCATGACTAGAAGAAAAATGCAAGGCGGGGGGAGCCTTCAATGATTGCTCACTTGACACTGAAAAGCATCGTTTGAAAAGATTGGTTAAATTGAAATAATATTTTAGGACAAAAAGTTTTTCGAAAACTGAATAACTTTTGATATGACATTACTCGAATCAAATAGAGACATTAATAAGACAACTAGAGAGTTAGTAACAAATAACAATTCAAGTAGCTAACTTGAAATATTAATCTAGTCTTCTTCCAATAGATCAAAATAAAGTACAATTTTTTTTTGACAATATTACATATATTAAAATGACGGTTAAAGTAGATTTAGTTTGAAATCCTCTTATATCTTTAGTATTCTATTTTATTTTTATTTGATCTACTGGACGAGGCAGCCCACCTCATTCTAGTTCTATGAACAACAAATTTATTCAAGTCAGATTAAATTTTTTTACTCTTAAATGAACTTCAAAATTCATAGTTTAATCCTATCGAATCACAAATTGGATTGGGCCGTTCCAACGGGCGTATATCCCCATATTGACTACTTTAACAATTTTCTTATCAATAATTTTTTTTAAAAACACTTCTCAAATATAAATTATTATCTCCATAAATGTCACGACCCAAAAATGGACGTGATGACACCTGTCTTTTTCCACCAAGACAAGTCAGCCTCAACCCAACGAAAACGAAAGAAAAATGGAAAACAGTAAAAATAAGAACAAGATAAAGCGAAAAACTTATTCTCCTATTAAAACCCCCGAAATCTAGTTGTCACGTGTACAAGCCACTAAATACATAAGTGTGGAATTAAGAAATAGATACAAGTCTCAATCTTTATTTCTCAGACAGAATAAAGTGTAAGAAAAGAAAATAGAGGGTCCGCCGAATGACAAGCAGTTGCCTCTTCAAGTCCTTGACGAGCCTCGAGATCAAGAGAAGGAGAAAGAGATCACACGAGTCCGGGCTCGGAAACTACACAAGTGTAGAAGAAAGGGGTGAGTAGAAAAAATACGGTACCCAACAAGCAACCTAATAAATAAAAAAACTAGCTAGAAATCGAATACCTCTTACACTCCAACCAAACCTCCTCAAACTACAACCTGCACAAAAATCAGCCCAACTTAGCAATTCTACAATACACGGGTTACAACCCCAATATTCACAGTCTAATCTTCACAATTCAACAGTCAAACAAATCAAATAAGTCAATCTTAATGACAAGTAGTTCAGTCCCACATAACAAGTACAACAATCACAATCCACAAGTAGTCACGCATAAGCATCAAGTGCATCAAGTCGCAATGATCATCACTAGACGACACCATTTCCCATCGGCTTTATAACACTCGTCGGAAAAGACCTCGGTATAATAATACTCACCGGTAAAGACCTCGGTATAATAACACTCACCGACAAAGACCTCGACATCATAACCCTCATCGGTAAAGATCTTGACATCATAACACTCGCCGGCAAACACCTCAACATAATAACACTAGCCGGTAAAAACTTCAACATAATAACACTTGCCAGCAAAGACCTCAGCATAATAACTCATCATATGTCTCATCACGGTGATCACAATCAATGCATACAAGCAATATCATACCACATGGAAGAGACATAAAATCATACAATTCGAGTCCACAAATCATGCTTTCAAGCATTTCATCAATCAATCATCAAGGGTCACAATAAGGCAATTCACATTATCATGTTCATCACATAGCCTTTCTCATTTCAACCCCTTTTTATTCATTTAGATATAACAAGTGGATAATATAAACTCCTCACCTCATTCCCATTACTCCCAACACGAAATCAACAAAGGAAGCATACAAATTCAACTAGAATACAAGGTTTAGGAAGCAACTTGCCAACAATCAATCAACAATCCCTCCAATAGTTGAGTCTTCCCCTTACGGATCAATTTCAAAGCCACACAATCTATGCACAAGCAAGTATTCACAATAAATTTTCGGAAACGATAATACCCACATCAATTTCTCTTGAAAAGTGGGTCAATCAACACAAACTCAATTCCAAAAATAAGGTTTTGAATCTGAAATTTAATACTTCAAAATATTTCTCAAGGCTTTAGGAACTCATTAGGGAAAATCATTTTGAAAAAGGAATTGAAATCAGTTCACAAACTCCATTTTAGTAAATTCTTGGGTTCTTGAAGAAAATCCTCAAATTTCTCATTTCAAAAGTTTGATTTGAATAAATAAATTCATATATAATAATGGGTAATTGAAGATTTAGAGTTAAGAATCCTTACCCAAAAGATTTTACTCGAAAACCTAGTCCAAATCACCTCCCCAAAGCTCCCAAAACTCAAAAATGGTGAAATGAGGTTGGAACCCCAATTTTAGAAAACATTCTACCCAGGTCACAGCTACTCATCGCGGTCGTGACCCAGGGTCCCACAATCGTAATGAGTAAGGAAGTCAACTCATTAAAGTTGACCATCGCAATCGTGGAAAGACCTACACGATCGTGATGCACCTCAAGATAATGCTACGTGATCGTGATGAGGGAGTCTCGCGATGACCAAAATAGCCATGCACTTGAACTAGAAACCAGCCAAACTAAAAATCATCGAATGGAGTCTCCGAGATTTATTCAGAACCTCGTACACACAAACCATATATGCAAATCAATTAAACTCAACGTTCTGGACTCAATGGAACTTTCAATACATGAATCTGAGGTGTCTTTGACCTGACATCCGTAAAAACCACAAGAAACTAACTCACGCCTAGAAAGGCTAAAATAAGCTCGCGATCTCTCAAAAATCAATCAAGACCTCAACTAGGCCTAAAATCATCCCTAAATCCAACAGAACTCTCAGAATTCTGAACTGAGCATCTGAACCCCGAATGTTGACCAAAGTCAACCCAAAGGCTAATATTCCATAACTTAGGACCTCAAATCCTCAAAAAGACTCAGAAACTGGCTACTCTCACAGATCAGATTTTATATTTCGAGACTAATGGAATCAACGGAATCCCATTTCGACACTCAAAGCTCCAACATCAAAACTACTTTCTTAACAACTTAGCCTTTCAATCTCACAACTTATCAAATTCTCAACTTTTAACTCAAAGTTCAAAACCAACCTTTCCAACTCAAACAAAAATAACTTGGGGTCGACATCAGGAGGGGAAAATGGTAAATTCATGAAACTTTCAAAAAATGACCAACCGAGTCATTATATTATCCACCACTAAAAACCATGTTCCTCCTCAAACATAAGGCAAAAGAAAGTACCTGGAGCTTCGAAAAGCTGAGGACATCTGGCACGCATATCTGCTTCTGTCTCTCAAGTTACCTCACCGACTAAACGATGCTTCCACTGCACCTTCATTGAAGCAATCTCTTTAATCTTCAGCTTCCAGACCTGTCTGTCCAAGATGGCTATAGGCTCCTCCTCAAAAGATAAGTCTGGACCCAACTCAACTGAATCAAGGGAAAGTACATGAGACTCATCTGCCACGTACTTCTGAAGCATGGAAACATGAAACACGGGATGCACAACTGACAAGCTAGGTGGCTAGGCCAACTTATAGGCCACCTATCCCACACAACTCAAAATCTGAAAGGGTCTAATGAATCTAGGGATAAGCTTGCCCTTCTTTCCGAACCTCATCACACCTTTCATGGGTGACACTCAAAGTCAAACATGATCACCCTTCATGAACACTAGGGTTCGAACTCTTCGATCTGCATAACTCTTCTGTCGACTCTGGCTATCAACAATCTACCCGAGAACATACGAACCTGCTCTATAGTATCTCTAAGCAAGTGTGTATCCAATGAGTTCATCTAAGCTGAATCAAACCATCCGATTGGAGATCTACACCATCTGCCATAAAACGCCTCAAAAGGGGCCATCTGAATACTGGAATGATAATTGTTGTTGTAGGCAAACTCTGCTAAGGGCAAATGCCGATCCCATCTGGCACCAAAATCAATCACACAAGCTCGAAGCATGTCCTCCAACACCTGAATCATCCACTGGACTGACCATCTATCTGAGGATGAAAGGTTGTACTCATATCTAACCGAGTACCCAAACCATATTGTAAAGCCTTCCAGAAATGGGAAGTGAACAATGAACCTCGATCAGAGACAATAGAAATCAGGACTCCATGTAATCACACAATCTGACTGATATAAAACTTGGCTAACTTCTCCGCCGTATACTTCACCCGAACTGGGTTGAAATTGGCAGACTTGGTCAACTTATCAACAACCATCCAAATGGAGTCATAACCACCCGCGGTGGTAGGTAGTCCCACAACAAAGTCCATAGTGATTCCCTCCCACTTTCAAGTGGAATAGGCATCCTCTGAGATATACCTCCAGGCTGCTGGTGCTCACACTTAACCTGTTGACAAGTCAAACACCTTGAAACAAAATCTAAAATATATCTCTTCATAGCATACCACCAATAGTGCTGGCTCAGGTCATGATATATCTTAACCGCACCCGAATGGATATAATATTAAGAATAATGGGCCTACTCAAGAATCGGTCTAATCAACTCGCCTACCTTGGGCACACAAATCCTACCTCCAATCTGCAAGACACACCATCAGAATCAAGGACAACCTCCTTGGCTTCTCTAACATCTCAGATTTAGAAAGAGCTAAATTGAGAATTGGGCAAGTTAGTATTAAATTTTGAGTTTTGGGTCAACTTCAAACGACCATAACTTTCAGCATAGCATGAGTTAGGTGGCCCATGAGATGTCAAATGAAAGATCTTTGAGTCCTCTTTCCAACGCCACTGAGTTTGCTAAATTCTGAGTTCGGATGAGAGAGATATGCCCGTTTGAGTTCAGCCTGTCCAGTTAAGGAAATTTATCCAAATTAAGGAGGGTATTTTGGTCTTTTCCTTACCCCAATTAGTCCACACGTTTTTACACCCAAATTAGGGGTCAAAGCTGATTAGAATCAGTTTATGCTAATTCTAAAAATATTTGTAAGGCTAGGGCAAAGTTCCAGAGGAGAAAAGGGAGAAAAGCTTCAAGCGTTCAAGATTCTTGCGATCTTTGAGGGATTTCGCCAAGGATTTGATCCTAACGAGGTATGTAAGCTTTCATAGTGATGGGTTTGATTACCCTCACACCAATCGTAAGTTTCTTGATTAGATTTTGTCCATTAAAATTCATGTATTGAGGTTCTTGATGAGTTTCTTGAAGTTTCGTTCTTAAATCGAAGTTTGATGAGTTCTTGAGGCGAGGGTTTGAGTTTGAGGGTTGTTCTTGAGGATATTTGAGTATATTTTCATTTACTTGTGTTGGGTATATGAATCTAAGAGACTTAGGAAGAAATTGATTGATTCTAGGCGAATTAGGGCCAGAAATCGAGAAGAAAAATTCATCGGGTTGATCTGGGGAAGGGCTGGTGTGGCGCGCCATCAGTGCGCCAGAATGGGGTCTCTGAAGTTTGGGGCTGGCGCCCCGCGCCAGGTTCGCCTGCCCCCACCCCTTTTTATCGTTTGTTCCGTCTAAGTCCTTCTAAAATATATCCTAGCTCCCTTACGAATTATAACTATCCAAACTACATCTAATCATTGAGAAATCTGCCAATCTAAATCATAATTCTTGAATTCACATTTTCAAATTCAAGATAGAGTTAGGAGTAAAGTTCGAGGGAGTTCTTTAAGTTATTTGAGAAGTCTTTTTGCAAACTTTTAAAACTTGTTTTAAGACTTGAGTACTTGAGTATGAGTATGAGGATGAGGAGAGTTGAGTTTCATTTTTCAAAATATATATATGGGAACTAAGTATTCCCAAGAGTAAATACTTTTACATTTAAAATGAGAGGAAACCTTGATTTCCAAATGAGTTCATGAGGAGTTTTGAGCATCATCTCTTTTAAGAGAACCTTTTGAGTAATAATCTCAAAGTATGAGGATGAGGAAATGTTTTTATATATATGAGCATGAGTTATATTATTGAGAGTAGTATTGAGCACCAATATGGGGACGAGTTCAGACAACTCAAAGTCCTCATAAACCATGTATGCTAACATGGGAAAAAGGGTCATACTTTTTAGATGATTCCTTATTGCTTTTTAAGCATAGCTTAGTGGATCCACCTAGTTGAGGATTTCTTATACTTCGGCAAGGTATAGGATAGTTCTGGCAGCGTGGGCGAGACGTTGTATCATCACATAGCTCATAGTGATTGTTGTCGATTAGAGAATCTCCCAAATAAGAGTAAAAGAGTTTATTATTGTATTTTTAAATACATTGAGTTATTATCTATTATTTTAAAAGATTTCTCTATAATGCATCTTTATTGTTGCTTTTATATTGAACTGAGTTGAGTATTTCTGAGTTTGAGTATCTTTGAGTATCCTTGAGTTGAGTTGAGTTGAGATGAGGTGAGTATGTTCTTCTTTTATCAGTTCAAGATTATGTCTGTGCTTTAGAGTTCCCCTTGCATGCTCATACATTCCATGTACTGACGTCATTTGGCCTGCATCTTTTATGATGTAGATACACGAGTTCAGGGTCATCAACAGGCACACCATTGATACCACTTGCAGTCCAGAGTTGCTTTGCTGAGCCTTCTTGCTTTCCGGAGGATCCCAGTTTACTTTTCAATTTTGTTAAGATGTCGTGGGTCTTGTCCCAACGTCTATCATAGTATTTAGAGGCTTCATAGTTAGTAGAGTTTTGAGAAGTCTGTCTCATTTTCCTTTGTTAATGTTCTAGACTTGAGTTGCCTCTTTTGGCCAGTTGAATGTTTTCTTAAAAATATTCTGAGTTATGTATTTGAGACATTTGAGTTAAATCTTTGCTTTTGAGTTCATATTATGTTGAGTAAGTCTTCCGCTGAGAGTTGAGCCAGGCCAAGGGTTCACTTGGGGCCAGCAATGGTTCTTGAGTGCCAGTCGCGTCCAGGGTGTAGGCTCGGGGCGTGACAGCTTCCCCTCTCATCACCTTGTCTCGAATGAGACATAGGTTATCATCATCAAATTGATGCTCACAAATCTGCTCAACTTAAGAAGAATGAGTCTCAATAAAAGCAATCAAACCACCCGTCTCCTCAAAATCTGCAAACGGACGAGAGTGTTGGCTAACCTCTGAACATCTCTAGCCAATGGTATCTCCTTCACACTAATAGCGGCAAGACTCCCCATGTTAGAATTCTTCCTACTCAAAGCATCGGCCACCACATTTGCCTTTCCTTGATGATACAAGATAGTGATGTCATAGTCTTTCAGTAGTTCAAGCCATCTGCGCTGCCTCAAGTTCAGATCTCTCTGACTGAAGACTCTGATGGTCTGTGAAGATCTCACAATGAACCCTGTACAAATAATGTTGCCATAACTTAAGCACAAACACTACGGCTGCCAACTCTAAATCATGGATAGGATAGTTCATCTCATGAGTCTTCAACTTCCTAGAAGCATAGGCTATCACCTTACCCTTCTGCATCAAAACACCGCCTAACCCGACTCCAGAAGCATTTCAATAAATAGTGAAATCCACACCCTCCTCGAGTAAAGTCAAAACAAGAGCCGACGTCAACAAGGTCTTGACCTTTTGAAAGCTCTCCTCACACTCATCAGACCAATGAAAACTCACACTCTGACGAGTCAATCTAGTCAAGAGAGATGCAATAGTAGAGAAGCTCTGCACAAATCGCCAGTAATAGCCCACAAGTCCCAAAAAACTCCGGATCTCAATAACCGATGTAGGTCTGGTCCAACCCCTCACTTCTAGAATCTTGGCTGGATTAACTCGAATACCCTCCTTGGACAACACGTGTCCCAAAAATGCCTTATGATCGAGCCAAAATTCGCACTTCGAGAACTTGGCATAAAGCTTCTCTTCCCTCAATATCTGAAGTACAATCCTCAGATGACGATCGTGATCCTCATTAGTATTGAAGTACACCAAGATGTCGCCAATGAACACTATCACAAAGGTATCTAGATAAGGTCAGAACACCCCGTTCATCAACTTCATTGTAGGGACATTAGTCAAACCGAACAACATCACAAGAAACTTATAGTGCCCATAACGAGTCCTAAAAGATGTCTTAGGGACATTTGATGCCCTAATCTTCAGCTGGTGATAACCAAATCTCAAATCAATCTTAGAAAATAGAGATTCACCCTAAAGATGATCAGACAAATCATCAATACGAGGAAGAGGATACTTGTTCTTCACTATAACTTTGTTCAACTGTCGAGAACCAATGCACATCCTCATGGATCCATATTTATTCCTCATAAACAACACATAAGCACCCCATGGAGAAACACTAGGGAGAATAAATCCCTTACCCAACAAATCCTGCAAATGATCCTTCAATTCCTTCAACTCAGTTGGAGCTATATGATAAGGACGAATATAGATTGTCTATGTGCCCATCTCCAAGTCAATAGCAAAGTAAATATCCCTATTTGGAGGAACACATGGAAGGTCTGTAGGAAACACATCTGTAAATTCTTAAACCACGGGCATAGAATCCATGGGAGGTGGCTAAACACTAGTATCCCGAATGAAAACCAAGTAGGACAAACACCCTCTATCAATCAATCTCTCAGCTCTAATGAAGGAGATAACCTTGTTAGGGTAAGAACCACTAGCACCCATCTACTTAACTCTCGGGACACCCGACATCGCTAAGGTCATAGTCTTAACATAACAGTCAAGGATAGCATGATGTGGAGAAAGCCAATCCATACCCAAGATAATATCAAAGTCTACCATTCCCAAAATGATCAGGTCTACCCAAGTATCATACCCGGCCAAAGAAACAAGATAGGATCGATACACTCGATCCACCACTAAGGATTCACCCATTGGTGTAGAAAATTAAATAGGCACAAACATGCAATCAGACAACATACCAAACCCAACAACAAAATAAATAGACACATATGAGAAAGTAGAATCCCCGATCAAACAATACAGACACATGTCGATGGTAAACTGGGACGATACCTGTGATCACATCATCAAAATTCTCAGCCACAGGCCTCCCAGGAAAAGCATAACACTAGCCATCTTGGCTGTCTATAGTTTGATTAGAACCTCTACCTTCACTCTGTGGAATTGGAGTACCCCTACCATAAGTGCTGCCACCTCTATCGGTCTGAGCTCTGCCTCAACCCCCGGTCGGAGGCGCTGAATCCCTAACTGGAGCAGCTGAATAAGAACGTTGAGGTCCTGAATGAGTCCGTAGAGGACACTGACGCATCATATGAACTACATCCCCACAGGTAAACCAAGATCTCAGCACATATAACTGCTGTTGCGAACCAGATGAACTACTATGGCCACCTCATCTAGAATGAGACGATCCTCAGGCTGACTGTCCACTCTCAGCAACTAGCATAGAAGAATGAACCGATCCACGACGCTGGAAAGAACCACTACCTCTATGCAAACCTCTTCATCTAGATGAGGCACCTGGAAACTGACTAGAAGAACGGGCCCTCATGGGTTTCTCAAACTCCTCTAAAACCATCAACTCCGCCTCCTTGGTGGTTCTCACAATGGACTGGAATGAAGCTCCCTCTCTAGCTGCCTTGAACACATAAGATCTGACGGAGAAAGGCGACCCTCTCAAAAATTGGTGAACTCTCTCTGCCTCATCCAACACAATAGTCGTAGCATGCCTAGAAAGCTCACATAATTCGGGACTCATACTCGGTCACAGACAGACTGCCCTGAGTCAAGATCTCAAACCTCAGACGACTCTCTTTTCTCACGCTCCAAGGAATGTAGCGGTTCTGGAAATCACTAGAAAATACATCCCACTTTGCCTAAGGAGATCCAACTGGTCAAAGGGAGAAGAATTTTCCAAGCCTTATAAGGATTCCACTCATCTCATTAACCACCAATGTGTGTATTTTGGTGAGATGAGTCCTACTATGATACCATGTGAGAAGACAAGAGTTTGAGAGAAAACTCAACTTGATGGTTTAAATAACTAAGTTTACATTTCTTAAAAAGGAAATGAAATAAATACCTAAACAATACAAATCAATACCTAATTAAAACATGAGTAAATCCAGGAGTAAATCAAGCTACTTAATATATTTAATATATGCTATGAAATATTCCTAGAATTCTAACATATATTATGTCAATTCCAAGTTTCTTAAGGGCAGAAATTGCTAATGGCAATGCTGAGTTAACCTTGTGAGGCACCGTAAACTTGAAGATGCCTAAGTATGGCATGATCCATGATCGTCGAATCAATTCATCGGTCGTACCTTGAACTGTACTTGGAAAGATACTGAATAGAAGCCACTAGATAAGGATCGAGTACCAATGTAAGATCTAACATATGGATTGTATGTGCAATCATAGGTCGTACATGGCCCTAGACAGCCATACATGGACCAACACCTATATAATGTGATTTTATGAAGTTTCTTAATCCATCCTTTAAGTCCCTAAGTCCTAGAACAACGTGTTTCTCATCTCCAAGTTCTCCCACATCAAGGTAAGATTATATTATGAATTTTCAAGCATTGATGACGATTACTTATGGTTTCATAATATCCTACATCATAATCCTTGGGTTTCAAGAAAATCCATCTCAAAATTAAAGAATGAATTGTTGGAGTTCTTTTTCAATGTTGGAGTCCTTCTTCAAGTATTGTACTGGTGACTACTTTCCTTGAATATTTTTGTATGTATAAGGTATTAAAGAGATATTTTTATGTCCAATCAACTTTTGCGCACTAGGTGAGAGAAATCACCTAATTTTATTTTTTTTACTTTGTCGAGTTTTGAATTTGAGACCTCAAGTTTCTCAACACTTCATTGATCACTAGACCACACCCTTGGATGTAGTATTAAAAAGATATAACTGAAACACTTTATGAAAATTGATATAAAAATATTATGGCTACCGAGTTACATATGTGGGAAGCTAGAGACTCCAATACAGTTATACTAGTTCAATCGAACACATTAATTTTCTCTCAAAATGCATAAGTTGTGTTATGAAATTCATTTTGTAGGTACAAGTATTAACTTCAAAATCCAATTATTACAACTTGAAGTCATTGTTTGAAAATTTAGAACCCATAAATTCACTTCTTTACTTCTACTATGGATTTATCGTACCGCACTCTATCGAAATCAAACTTTGAAATATCAGATCATATCAAATCAATTTTAGTATGGTAAAATATAATATTAAAAATATCGAAATCAAAACTATGAAGTCCTATATTTTCAATATTCATACCATATCATTAACATCCTTAACACGGACTCAAAACACAAGAAAATAAAAATAATAAATACAAAATCAAACTGTGAAGACGTTGGATTCATCATTTTGACTACAGATTCAGTTTTTGCAGATCTCCGTTTTGGGTCTAGTTTCATCTTTTACAGATCTCCATTTCGGGTCCAGTTATATTTTATGCAGTTCTTCATTTTAACTTCAATTTCATCTTCTGCAGATTTTCTCTCAGATTAAGTGTTTTTTAAGTTGCTTTTGCGTAACTACAATTTTTCTTCTATTGATATTGTAATAAATAATTTATTGTGTATAGATTGATATTCCTTCCTTCAAACATCTCAAGCTCTTTGATATTGAAAGTTCAATTTTAACTTTTTCTATCAATTGGATTGGAGTTTATCATTTATTTTTCTTTTTTTTAATTTGTTAATTAAATCATCTGTTAGATTTTGGATTGACTTGAAATAGTATTTTGTTGTGATTGTACAATGTATCCATTTCCAATTTTTAATGATTTGATCTTGATATTGATTTACAAGAAAAATCAAATAATCTTGATACAAATTGCATTTGTTTGCTGCCATATGAATTGTTTGTTCTTAAAATAAGAATAGTAAAAATTTTAAGAATCCCATAGTGTAATGATGAAATTACATCTTATCCGTATTCTTTTTATAATTAAATTAATACCATAAATTTTACATATTCTGGATACATAACTGATTATCCGGATACATTAATTTTGATACATTATATGTGTGGTTGTTGCGCTTAAAAGGAAAACAAAACGGAAGGTCTAATTACAATCCCATAATTTACACTATTAAGTTCTTCCCTTACTTTCAATTACTGAAACGTAGATCCTAACATAACAAACAAATTCAAAATTCAAAATCCCTGTTCATCGTTCTCCTTGTTTCGTTGAAGAAACTTTTCACTAAGATTCAAATTTTTTGTCAAAAATTTGATAAGATATATAATGAATATTTTGATTTTGTTGAGGCATTCAGGAATATGAAAAAGTGAGGTTAGATATGAACGATACAAGAGTGATGGGATAGTGGTTAGAGAAAATATTTCATCTGTGAATCTGATTGCAGCCATTACAGCTGAGTTGAATATTGATGAATTGAGGAAAAAAATCGAGATCCGATACATTAAAGAAGGTAATTTATCTCCAGTGGTTAGTAGGAATGATATGGGAGTAAAGTTGTATGTTGAGATGAAAGAAACACGAGGTTGGATTGCTATGTATCGCCTCTGTATTGATACAATAGATAAAGATGTTAGCGAGATACAAAGCTTTGATGTATCAACTGGTGCAATTGTTTGTGTTGAAGGTGCTGAAAATGACACACATGCTCTTAACTTGGTTGAATAAAAAATTGATGATTTGTGTTATATACCAGAATTGCAGATAACAAATTACATAGTTGTACAAATAGTACAGAAGTGAAGGTGAAACAATTGTACAAGGATAAAGCTACTCTAGTGGTTGTAATGGCAAAATACAAAATAGAACATAGCTTTATCACAACCCTATTTTTTTTTTTCCAAACAAAGGTTTGAACAAAAGAGTTTTTCCAATTAAACTGACATTTTGAGTTTTAGTGTTTCAAATCACCTTATTTAAATCTCTAATCAAAAGGAAGTTGACTCTTTATTTTATTGGTCTGCGAACTAGAAGTCTAGGTAAGAAATTCTATTGACTGAGGGAAAGGTGTCAGACACCCATCGAGTCTCATGGTTCCAGCACGGTTGCTTTATTGACTTTTATATGGCTTGACTTAATTTTGGATATATTATACTTATGAGCCTAAAAAATTTACTTATGTCCCGCCTTCTTTAATTTATTTTAAACTTGTTTAATACTGTCTTGTTTTATTTGTCTGTGATGTACTGACAGCAGCGCTTTTCAGCCTTAACACAAATTATTGATTTATTTGTATTTCAAGACTAAAAGTAGTTTAACGTTCTTTAGTTCTTAATATTTGTCTATTATTATTATCAGCCTAAATTACATGTTATCTTATTTTTATTTTATGGGCACCTAAAATCTTATTTTTAGTCAATAAAAAATGAAAGAAAAACCTACTAACTGAAATCAATACTTTACATAATGAATCTTTGTCATTAATTATCCTCATCATATAAGTTTATTAAGCCATAATTAATACACATATCATCATAGAAGAAGTTAAAATATAAAAACAAGAATAGACTTGGACAATAGTTAACTTGAATATGAAATAAACAATTCATTGTCTAAACATGAAATAAACTATTGACTGTTATAACAATTTTACACTAAATTTAACGATATAAATGATCTAAACAAAAAGTATACATGAAAGATTTGAACATACCTCATATTATAACATCAATGAATATTAATGGGTTAAACACATACGAAATTTGACAACTTCAATATATTGCAATCAAAGCTCATATAACATTAAACTATATAAAAAGAATTAAGTGTTACCTCTTGTAAAAATTAATGCACTAAAATGAAAAGATTACAATCAGAAACCACGAACTTGTAACTATGAAATCTGAAGTCCACTTTATTTATTTTGCTTTTGTTGCTAGAAGGAAAAAGATTTTTTGTGTTTGTTGTTTCTTTTTTTGTAGGATTGCTTTCTGTAGATATTTGTATCTGTGTATATATGTATGTGTAGGATGAGGGAATGTATTTTTAGTATTTCTTTTTTTTTCCGTATGAGTGTGTATGTTGATGGATTTGTGAGTGGAGGGAGTGCTTTTTCTCTTTTTTTGTTTTTTGAGCGTCTTCGTGTATATCTGTGTGTTGCTTGCTGAAGGTGCTTATGTATAGAGATTACGTGAGAGATGGGTTAGTATAGGAAAAAGAGGGATTGTGGGTTAATGGGGTAAGGTACGGTTAGTGGGGTAATTTAATAAGGTTAATGTTTTTTTTTTTTTTAAATAATATATATATATATATATTAGTTAACTATTTTTTTAATAAAAATATAAGAAATGTTAAATAGCTAATCTAAAAATATATATATAGAAATACTAACTTATTTATTAAAATTTAAAATAAAAGAAAACATATATTGTCACGACCCGAGCCTACACCCTGGACGTGGCCGGCACTCGAGAACCATTTCTGGTCCCCAAGCGAACCCTCATCCTGACTGACTACAAGCGGAAGACTAACTCAAGCATACAAAGCTTAAAACTGAATAAAATTCATTGAACTCAATTACAAAATCTTTAACTCAAAAGATTAACTCTGAATAGAATACTATATTAAACTCGCCAGAAATAGGCAACTCAAGTCTTTAAAACATTTAACAAAATAAATGAAACAAACTTCTCAAACTCTACTATCTATCTATGAAGCCTCTAAATGACAAAGATGGAAGTTGGGACAAGACCCACGACATCCTGACGAAATTGAAAGGTAAATGAAATCCTCCGGAAGCAAGGAGGCTCACCATAGCTAACTAGAACTGTAAGTGGTATCAACGAAAGCCTATTGATGATCCTGAATACCTATATCTCCATATTGAAACGATGCAGGCCAAATGGCTCAGTACATGGAATGTACGAACATGTAAGGAGAATTCTAAAGCATAAACATAAGCTTGAACTTGAAAAAAAGGAAACATACTTACCTCTTCTCAACTCACTCAACTCAACTCAACTCAACTCAAAAACAAGATACTCCACTCAATGATTAGATACTCAACTCAAAGATAAGATACTCAACTCAAAGATTAGATACTCAACTCAAAGATACTCAACTCAAGATACTCAAGGATAAAGCAACAATAAAAGATGCAATATGTATGGAAAGCTGTAAAACTATAGATAGCAAATCAATGTATTGAAGAATACAATAACAACTCAATTTGTATATAAAAATAAAATATAACTCTGTGAGAGATTCTCTAACCAACAACCATTACTATGAGCTATGTGATGATACATCGTCTCGCCCATGCTGCCAGAACTGTCCTATACTTTGTCGGGGTATAGAACCTCTCAACTAAGTGGATCAACTAGTCTATGCTAAAAAGCAATAAGGAATCATCTAAAAAGTATGACCATTTCTACCCACGTTGGCTACATGGTTTATGGGGCCTGTGAGTTGTCTGAACTCTCCCCCAATCGGTGCTCAATACTACTCCCAAAATATAACTAGCTCATATGTTTAAAAACATAACTCTTTCTGTGTTTTGAGATTATTACTCAAAAATCTTTCTCTTAAAAGAGATGGTACTCAAACTGCTCAAAACTCTTTTGGAAATCT
>JAJONR010006057.1:0-35465 GCA_029582245.1 Solanum etuberosum | reverse complement strand
ATATATATATATTAATTAAAAGCTAATTACATCTTATCTCTGATCTTTTTTAAATTACAAAAATCTCTTAAAATTTAAGTATTTCAGATACATCACCCACTATCTCGATACATTCACTCAGATACATGCATGTTCAAAAAATTCAAAATTCAATCTCTGAACTACTTCAAAAAATTCAAAATTCAAAATTGTGGAGAGTGTTATCCATTTCTTTATCTTCTTCTTTATCCTCTCATGCATGTTCTGGTCTCCGGTAGAGATCCACAATTATTTATAGTTGCGACGAATATTCATGATTCTACAGTAGCATAGCTCTAGTTTCCTTCATTATCTGTAGCCAGATTTATTCAATAGAATTCTTTCAAAGAAAAAGTGTGAATTTTTTTTGTTGGTGGGGCTTTCTTTACTTGTATATTATTGAAGGAATCTGATATATATTTAGGAACCCCTCTTTCAGCGGCATATTCACCACTTTATGTATGTCTTAAGATGCATACATGACCCTCCATTATAATGCTTGTAGAATTTTAAGACCAAAACATATTTATTGTATCAAAGACATTTTAGAAGTAATTCTGATATATGATTAAATACATCTAAATACAAAGTTGATATATGAATTCTGATTCATGATTATATATATTGTATCAATTTTATATTAGGTGTGTTTAGTTATGTATCTAATACATAAAAGTGGGTATTGTATGTATCATGTACTTAAAATAGAGAAAATACATAATTACCTCATCGAACTTATACCATTTTTTGAAGTAGACACTTAAAGTTTGCGGGAGTCCTATTACCCCACAAAATCATTTTAAAGTAACATATATACCTCCTTTTTCGGTCATTCCCAGTTGTAATAAGGCAGGTGCAAATCACGCATCAATCCTAATCTACCACCTGTCATTCACTATTTAACTTTTTATTCTTTTCATTTTTGCCTTTAATTTTCTATTTTTATTTCTTTTTCTTTTCTTTTTTGAATTTTTTCTCTTTTAAATTTCTACTTAGCCTTTGACTCCTGGAACTTTTTTTTGAATTCCACCGCCACAAATCATAGTGACAACACTCTATCATTGCACTACTTAATCACTACTAAATCATGACAAATAATCAAAATATGAAAATTAGAAGTTCTATCAAACCAAAATTCAAATAATCATCTTCAACCCAAATCGCCTTCTTTATCTATTAGCATCACCATTTTCGATCTTTAATTTTTAGGAAAGAGAAAACTACTTTGTTAAGTTTAAAAAAGAAGAAGATAGAACTCAATTATAAATGTATATCCACCATTTGTGGATATACATTTTGTATCTGACACAAATGTTATTTGGATATAACCCAAACTCAAACGAAACGAGAGCAAATGATAATGATGGAAGAGGCAATTGAAAGAAATAAGAAAACATATGTGGAATTATCAAAATCTAATCGAATTTATGAGCAACAAAGGACTTTATACCTTCACCTCTCAATTGAATCCGATCAAACAACAATAACCCAAACTCAAATGAAACGAGAAAACCAAATTGAATCCACAAAGAGGGTGACTCGATGATCGATTAAGCTAGAAGAAGTTAACTATCAATTCTAAGAGTTAACCACTAATTACTCACTAATTCCTTAAGGGAATTAAACTAACACTAAATTAGCAACTACAATTTGAGAGCATTCAATTTCAACATTCAATATACTTTAAGTATTCCAAAGTAAAAAAAGACTAATATTTATACTAAGAAAATAAAGAAGACACTTCTTTGACAATTTTACCCTTAATGAGATAAGACCCTTGTTTGGTTGTCTTCTTTTGTCAATTCTTGAATTCATGAGATTGTCATTTGCACACATGGCCACTTTCTTTCTTCTCTTCACTTTGATGGATCTTTAACATATTATATGTATTTATTTGGTGTCCATCAAGCTCCTCTAAAGCTGTCACGTGATCTATGATGTCCATGACGTTATCATCCTCTCCTTCTTGAAAATGATTCGTCCGCGAATCCAAACCTTGCAAAAACATAAGAAGGACAAGCAACCAAGAGGTCCTTATAGCAAGAGGGTTAGTATAATTGTTAGCGCAAAAAGCTTTATACCAAGGAGACTCAATCCCAAGGAACAATCAAGTATCCTCCATTATCATGGCTATTAAGCACATACATGAAGCACAAAGAAATTGGCTATTTTGCACATCAAAAGGTTACCACCCAAAAGATGGCACTACTACAAGCTCACATACTCCCAAACGTTCACCGGGGTCAAAATAATAGAAGGTCCACATAATTGGGTCATACAAACAAGTATATACCTCAATGAAACTCCGACCCATATGCCATGCACATTTAAGATAAATATGAGACTCTTCATATGATAGTAGAGAAAGGTGACATGCACATTGGGGTCATCTAAGGTGTTCCTATATGCAAGATCACAACTAGGTTCAAACATCCTAGCATTCATTACATCACAAGATGGAACACACAAAGACAACATGATGAATTTAGGATAACCCTCACCTTCGCTTGACAAACAACTTCTACCCCATAAGATGTGCAATAAACAAAATCATACGCAAAAAGGTAGTAAAAAAAGGGGGTTAGAAACCCATACACAACGTAGGTCCCTAAAGTGGATTGTAAACCCTCAAGAAGAACTTTCCATCATACGGAAAGGTGCCAACAAATTCCTCCAAATTGTGCTTGTCATCTTGACCAAGCATCAGTAAACAAGTGCCATAGTTCAACTCATTACCAGGGTCAAATGGAAAGGAAATCCATGAACATGGATCAAGTACACATTTTTTTACCCGATTGACACTCTTATCTTCCAATATGATACTCCACTCAAAAGTGCGAACATCATCATATGCAAACACGTAGTAAAGAAAGGTGTTACATAAATGAACTTCATCCAAGATGTGCCCACATATAGAATCACACTTTGATCCACAAACATTAAGACCTTGATCGAGAATAGGGTCGCACAAGAATGAAAGGCTCATTGGAGAACATACATCCTCTTCCTTTTGACCACTAACCCCTTCAATAGACGTACTATCATCTTCCAAGAAGAGAGTTCCATCTTTGAAAAGTGCGTCATTATACCATAGTAGATTCTCAATCACTTAGTAGCCTTCAAGATGGATTACAATTCTATTATGCCAAGACACAACACTATGCATTTCACCATCATTAGTGATGTCAACATCAAACAATGGATTATTACACACAAGTTGATCAACACCAATATCACTTGATAATGAATTATCATTTAAATCACATGTATCAACACTAGGTGGACACAAATTGATTTTACTAGAAGAATCAATTTGGTCATCAATAGGATCAACTAGTGTATCCACATTCTCATTAGGTACATTATCAAAACATGGCAAAGAACTACATGACAATGTAATATCACTCAAGGCACAAGTGTCAACACTAGGTGGACACAAATTGATCTTACAAGAAGAATCTATTCGGTCATCAATAGGATCAACTAGTGTATGAACACTTTCAACAAATACATTATCACTATGTGGCAAAGAATCATTTAGGTCACATGAAATCAAGCTATCACTTATACTCAATTGGCTACTAGCCACACAATGAAGTTTTAAGCTAAATGAAGTGCAAGAATTAGCATTGTTACCTTGTAGCTCATAACATGAAATGTCTTCACCTTGGTTGTGCAACTCCTTAGGTTCTTCATCACGATGAGTAGTACCCTTCAATAGTCTTTCCAACTCATCGGGTTCCATCTCGGTGACTAATTGAATGACCTTTTCAATATTTCCTTGTATTGAAGCAAACAACTCATTTGTGCTCATAGTACGATGATCTCGATTGCAAAATGATAATAATCCTTCCATCATACCTATAAAACTTAACAAACAAGTTAGTAGAAAAATTTCCATGTCACTTTTTATTTGAATTCTCAACTCACCTACTATGGCGTCGTCTCAAAATTAATAGTGAACTAGCTTTGCCAACCAATTCAAGGTCACCTATCCTTTGTGGTGGAGTGGATTCTTTTGACTCTTGAAAGAAGGACGACCCAAATAAAAACTAACGGACTTGAATCAAGAAGGTTATCAACGAATTAAGATGAGAAAAGTAGAAGAAAGAAGCACTAAAAGATTCGGACTCAAAACAAACTAAGTATCAAAAGTAGAAGAATTACTTGTTGTTACTTAATTTGAAGGATCAAAGAAATGATTTGATGATTAAAAACTAGTTAACAAGTAATTAAAGATGTTAATTAATTGTTAAATAGTTGAGAAATAGAAGAAAAATGAGTTTAAAAGAAGAAGAAGTGAATTCGGACACTTGAAAAAAAATTTAGGGCCAAAAAACTCTCATACTTGGCCAAATTTTAAGGCTGAAACCATAACCCTGCTCTCTGAAGTTGTACCTCACGCGCGCATTAGAGAGTGGTACCTCTCTGTGTTGCCAGAGGCGGATCCAGGATTTAGAGTCTCTGGGTGCCAAACAGATTCATCGCCTAAATTAACTTTATGTTTGATTCGAATTACTCGTCTTTTCGATTTATATGACAAATCAATCAATAAAATAGGAATAAACATGTATAAAATTTTTAAAAAGTGCTTGTAGGCTGTTTACGAAAAATTTATGGTGGTTCATAATGTTCATTTGTCAAAAATCAAATAAAGATAAATATATTAATATTAATTTTGATTTAAAGTCAAATAATTACGTATTTAAAAAAGAGTTAAACTAGGATAAATTAAGATATCTGTTTTTAACCTCATACAAAATCAATTGTATTATTTTTAGGATAAACATAAATAGTTATTTAAAACTACTTGTCAATCAACAAAATACAAATATAATTAATCAATTTTTCTTTTTTTCATTTTACTCTCTCCATTAATTTATAGGTTATTTTTTGTTCTTGAAAGTCAAGCTATAAGGTGTATTTTTTTGTTCCTTTTTTAAAAATTATATAAACATGATAAGAATCGCAACTAATAATGTTTTTGATTGAATTGCAACTTAGCGAGAAGGTAATATTTATGAACAAACATAAGTTGCAATTCTTATCAAGTTAATGTAATAATAATAAATATTTTAAAATATTAATTAAATTTCACGTAGCTTGAATTTCAAGAATAAAAAAATATCATATAAATTGAGAGAGTATGTATATGTGTAGGAGTTTATGGATGATTTTCGATTTTGGGTTACATGAAAATACTACCAAAACTTATATAATTATTGGTTAAAATTACTGATGATCTTT
Organism: Solanum etuberosum; assembly: GCA_029582245.1. NCBI lineage: Eukaryota > Viridiplantae > Streptophyta > Magnoliopsida > Solanales > Solanaceae > Solanum > Solanum etuberosum. The sequence continues at coordinate 30,200 of JAJONR010006057.1, read as the reverse complement.
CTGTTATATTTTCTTGTTGGAGAATATTTGTTGCATTTAAGTGTTTATGAAATTATTGAGAAGAGAGGAAAAAACAATTTATACCTCTTTCTATTAGTTATTAACTTTTTCTTTTACTTCTTTAAGAAATTATAAATAAAAATGATAGTTTACTATTTTAATCTTTATGATAAACATTTTTGTAATTTTTTACAAATTTTGTTTACACTTTTAAGAAAAATTAATTGTTAGGATAATGAAAAAAAATTAAAAAATTGTTGTTTAATTTTGTTAATTGACAAATATTTTTTAATAACTATTTTTAATAAAATGTAAATAATTAATATAGGATAGAAAAATAATATCTAATGTTAGGAGTAGGATGAATTAGTTTAAATTTCATACTTATAAAGTTATATAAAGATAAAGAAAGTAGCAAATAATTTGAAACAATGGTAAAAAAGAAAAAAGTCGAAAAGCTATTATGATTTATGAGAGGAGCCTTCAGTTTTTTAAAAAAAAAAATGAAAACGTGTCAAACCGATTTGTCCGCGACCTGAGGCTCAAACATTTGGCTTTTTACCACGAGCACCACAGAGTACTTTGGTACTGTGGGTGGCGGGTTTATTATTTATATATAGACTGTGTATATAAATACCTATATACATAAAGTTTCCGTCGAAGCTCGTGGGTGGCATGGCACCCCCACCAGCCTGAATAGATCTGCCCTTGTGTGTAGCAGTCAGCTGAGATGACGCTGACGTGGCTGCTGCGTTGGCAGTTGACTCTGTTGACTGCTGACGTGACTGTCCACGAAGTGATTTTTTTTTATTTTTTTTTTGAAATTCAAATTATTATTTTTTTTTGAATTTCGATTTTTTTTTTTTAAATTTCCACAAGTGGACTAATAAACACTTTGATCAACTTTGACTTGAGTATATTTGATCAAATGTACTTTTTTTTTTTTTTTTTTTTCAAGAACAACTTGAAAATTATCAAGAACACACACTAAATCTCAATACACTCAAATCAACTTGGAATTGGCTCAGAATTTAGGATTTTTTTCCCTTCAACATAGAGAACAAAGCCCAATTATTAACCTCCAATTTCTCCTCAATCAAAAGATCCACTTTCAAAATTTGAAAAGCTTGAAACCTTCCAATGGTAACTTCACTTCTACAACTCCAAATTGAACAAAATTTGAAATCTAAAATCAAAAAACACTAAGGAACAAGGATCTAGTGTCAAAAACAACAAATCAAAACAAAAAAAAATCAGATTTTTTTTTGAACGATTTTTGGACTTTTTTTTTCTTTTTTTCAAACCAAGACTAAATTTGTAAAAACAAATCTAAACCTAAGCTCTAATACCAAATGATAAGAATGGAAGAGACAATTGAATGAAATAAGAAAACATATGTGGAATTATCAAAATCTAATCGAATTTATGAGCAACAAAGGACTTTATATCTTCACCTTTCAATTGAATCCGGTCAAACAACAATAACCCAAATTCAAACGAAGGAGAAAATCAAATTAAATCCACAAAGAGGGTGACTCGATGATCGATTAAGCTAAAAGAAGTTAACTATCAATTCTAAGAATTAACCACTAATTACTCACTAATTCCTTAAGGGAATTAAACTAACATTAAATTAGCAATTACAATTTGAGAGCATTCAATTTCAACATTCAACATACTCTAAATCTTCCAAAGTGAAAAAGATTAATATTTATACTAAGAAAATAAAGAAGACACTTCTTTGACAATTTTATCCTTAATGAGAAAAGGGCCTTGTTTGGTTGTCTATTTTATCAATTCTTGAATTAATGAGATGACCATTTGCACACATGACCACTTTCTTCCTTCTCTTCACTTTGATGGACCTTTAACACATTATATGTCTTTATTTAGTAATGATCTATGTTGTCTATGACGTTATCAGTAATGGTGAGTTAGAGGTACCTTTTGATACGTGGGCGTTACGTGGGCGTGATTTTAGACGTAAAATTGGGGGAGTAAAGCATGAAGTGGAAGAATAATAATGATGTATCTGATAATAAGAGAGAGAGTGAGGAAAATATGATTTTTTGTAATTTTTTACAAATGATAAAGAAATTTTAGAGAATATGATAAAATTATTGTCTAGTTAGGTAATTTTTTCATATACGGTAAAATCTCACTAAATTAATACTCGATTTATTAATAACCTTTCTAAGATAATATTTTCTTCCGGTCCCGATTTGGGCCAATGAAAAAAATCACTCATGTCGAAAAGATAATATATTTTCAGAAGACCCCTATATAAATATATGGTCACATACTGCCATTAATATTTTAAATTAATAATTCTTTAAAATACAAATATATTTAAGACAATTTAGTGAAATATGATTTTATTGTGTTCTGTTTTTTGTTAAAATTTAAATTTAGTTGAAGTTTTTTTTTTGGTTTCCCACCCGGTGTTCGAAGCCCACATTAGAGCTCCGACTAAATCCGGATTGCGCTCTGCAGGACTCATTCTATTGAAGTTCATTTCTAACTTTTCTTATTTTATCCAAAAAAATTGGTGTTGTATTTTCAAACTGCACCATAAAATTGTAATGAGTTTTAAATGCGATAAGTGCTTCCTTACGTGTAATTGGTTCCAAAAGTATTGTATCATCTTAAACTTTATCCTCAACATTATTTTTTTCAATGATATCCACAATTTCTTCTAAGTTTTGAACCTCTGAACATGTATCAATTTCACTCATCCAACAGTAGATTATTAACATTCATTTTATTGCAGTAACCGAGATTATTAATAATGAGAGTCTGGAACCTAAAGGATAAAAAGTTAACTAAAAATTTCAAAAAGGCAACATTTAAACAATAGGATACACGTTTAGGCGCAAGGCGCAGCTCCCTATGAGTCTTATAAGGCGCAAGCTGTTTTACAAAGACACAGGTCTTGTCAGGCGCATAAGGAGCTATAGTCTTGCAAGTGTATAAATTTGTATTTAGTAATTTACAGCTTTTGAGTTACTTTATACAGCTTTTAAGTTACTTTGTATTTATTGTTGTTGATAAGACCAACAACTTTTACTACTGGCAACATGCTGTCATTTTACCCATTTGCTACTTGTTAGGAAAAAATACGAATGAAAAGTAATTGAATTTTTGAAGATAGATAAGATAAGGTTACTTAATCGGAAACAGGCTTACTTATAAAATTAAGTTAAGTATGTTATAATTATTGTCGTAAAAAAATTATTTACCAAAAAAATCAGTGATGAGTAACTTACATTGTTGAATAACGTCAATTCATCACTAACCATGTTTAATGATAGATTATTAGTTACAAACTATTTAGCGCCAGATTAACTTTAAAGATCAAGGTTATCAAAAAGGAATTAACGACATACACTATTTAGCGACAGATTCTCACGTGGTACATATAATTTAATAGTTCTTCTCATTATCAAGATTAGGTTGAAAAAAGAAGAAGACTGTTTATCCATACCCTATATTTATGGAATCGAATAAATACATATTTATGGAATCGAATAAATACATGACATATACAATATTTTTACTTTAATTTACTTGTCAATTAATCAAAATTCTTTTATTTTTTTAATCGTTCAGAAAATAAGGAGACGCTCTTTGTCATTGTCTTGTTTGTATTGTGTACAACACCATAATTATATATCTAAATTTATATGTTACATTAATTCTCCATTAACCTAGTTCAACAACTGTTCTTATCCATACACTTGAATTTTTTCGCATCCTCTTGTGCACCTTACGAGGCGCAGCAGACCCTCTTGTAAAAGACTGTAGCTTGCGCCTCGTAAGGCGCATAGAAACTGCGTCTTACCCTAGTTTACACGGCGTTTATCCTACGGTTTAAATGTTGCCATTTTAGTTACAAACTTAGTTTTGTTGCCCTTTTGAAATTCTTAGGCCAATTTTTTTTGTCCTTTAATCTTCGGACTCTTAATAATGAGATCAAGTTTATGAATGAGATCATTTTCAAAGATGAGTTCATTTAGAATCTCTGAGATTTCATTCTCGAACGAATTTACGGTGTCGAAACACTCTTTAAATTAATAAATATTAAATTATCAATTAAATAATACCTTACAAAATAATAATATTTTATGTTCCACCTATATTAATTTAGTGAGATTTTAATATATATATATATATATTATGAGTTTGGATGACCCACCTCATTAGATGGGTTAAGGATAAAATAATGAAGTTTGGAAATACATACATAATAATTTCTTACCTCTGTAGCATCTCATAATTAATAATTTGGAGAAGAGAGTTTTGAGCTTAATTTGCCGTCCCAGCGAGTGTTGAATACAGAAAGGGTTGGCCGGCCTTTTTCCCATCAAGTTATGTTGCATGGTTTTGTCTACGTGCAAATATAATCTATATTTTCCGACAATGTTTGCACCAATATATATATATAGAGAGAGAGTGTGTGTGTCTTGCTGCATCTCCAAAGTTTAAATTATGTACCAACAACTTCAATATATATATGCCTTCCCAAGTATACTTTGATAGGGAAGATAGAGGCCATATCAACTTTCTTATTTTCTTAATTAATGTTTGCATAATTAATTAGACTTCTCTCAGCCTCATCATGTAAAGATTGCATGGCATATTAGTTAGATACTATACTCCTATAATATAGTAGTATTTGCAACAACTTGGACCCCTTAAATTATTACCCAAAAAGAACCTATTTAAAAGATTAAACTAAAGTGGCAGGTGAAGATGAATATTCCTGGCATACACAAATTATTTCGACACAACTCAAAAACATAAGCAGGGCAGAGATGCTAGATTATTAACGGTCTCTTCCCTGAAGAAGATTGTCTCAAAAGTGCCTTCATTTGATTATTTCCACTTTCTTTCTACATGTATTTTCTGTAGATGCACACATTATATTGTTTTTACACGCGTTCAGGGTCAGTAGTAATAGTACCATCGATGGTGTTGTTAAGAAAATTAGTATATAATTTCCAACACTCTTCTTCAATTTATTTTTGTGATGGAAAATCAGAGTATCAATTTGTATTACAAAAATTAAATAAAAACTTTGGATAAAAGTGTCTTTAACAGTAAGAAGACCTGCTCAATTTTTCCATGAATGGCTTACTTATTGCATATTCATTCATAATTATCCACCATCAATATATTGCCAATCGATGAAACTTCATATATCAACATACATGAACATGATATAAAAAACGATACTGCCTGTACTTGTTTATTTAATGGATGAGAGAGAGATGATGTATATAATATAGTCCTAATAATTAATATAGGAAAGGTAAAACATGCATGCAGGCAGGTAGGGAATAGGGAGTAATTAGTAATTAAGCGGCACAGGTAGGACAGGCGCAGCCAGGACCGCACTTGCAGTTGGCCTTTCCAGTAGCGACGGTGGTGCTTTCACTCTTTGGACATGTGCAAGGATTGCACCCACAGTGCTCTCCACATGAGCATCTCTTGTGCTCCATGCTTGCATCCGACGATGCGCACCTGCATAGATATATATATATATATATATACTAATTACTAGTAATTAATTAAGTAGCAGCATCAACCATATGTTACCTGCAAGAGATTCCACCGGGGCACGGAGAAGGACAACCACACCTTTCATTGCATGCAGCAGAACTTCCTCTTACATCAGCCATATCGATCGATCGATGTACCTGCACCATACACAATGGATCCATTCTCAAAATTATTAATTAAACGGAAACAATAAAACTGCAACAAATTATGGGTCATATCCCACCTGCACAAAATTATTATTATTATTATTAGTTTATTAGATAAAGAGAACAGAGCGCCTTTCCCTTATATATTGAGTGAAGCAGCTCCACCTGCACGACACCTGCCTATTACGTGTCAACCTGCCCGCCCACTTCTCTTTCTCTTTTGCCACCTACTCATCTTCAACTCATAATATAATATAATAATGAGTATAAAATTTGAGTACCTAGCTTCTTGTAACTCATCATCAAAATAAACTAGTGCTCCCTCCTTCCTAACCTATTTTGACCAAAACAAACAATTATTAAAATTAATTAATCAAAATAATATTATTTTTTTAAAAAAATAACAAAATTAATATAAACGTATTTCTCAATAACGTTTTAGGTTGTATTTTATTCAAAAAATTAACGGAGTAAATAGACATAAAACTTTCGTTTTATAATTTATAATATATTATTTTGGTGAATTGATTTTAATAATGACTTATTTTGGTAAAAAAATTGTTAAAAAATAATTTTAAAGCTAAAGTTATTTTTAATTATAGAAAAGTAATACTTATTTTTTTTAAAACATATTATCACATAGATTAAGACAATGGGAGTATAAATTTGATAATGTACTGCGAAATACACTTCTTATAACACTATGAGAATTGACTTGCAAAAATCTGAAGACTGTGTCACAGATGTGTGAGTTCTCTGTTTATTTATTTAATAAGTTGATTGAGCCCGGTCTCTCATCTCTTTTGGGTCCAGTCCACAAATAGTAATTTGTTCTTACTGTCACGCCTGCTATAAAACACGATTATGTATATTGAATAATTTCGAGCATGTTTCACCCGCTCTTCAATCATAATGTCTAGAAAGGGTGCCTCTGGACATATATAAATCACGTTTGAGTACTTATAATGTGATTTTAAGGTAAATCTCAAAACTAAAACGTCAGTGCTTCAAAGTTGCTCATAATCCTAACGTTCCTTCTTAGAAACAAAAAACATTGTGTTTATAGGGCTACATTTCCTCTTTATGTTTGTAAAACTTGAATAATAGGCTGTGGTGATGATTCATCCATTTCAACAGTAGGCAGTGATTTCCTTCCATTAACATTAAAATGTTGTATGTAGCTACTGGTAGTCATGCTTTTCGTGTCAGCTCTTTCAAATGTATCCTACCAAATAAGTCTAAATTGTTGCTCAGGCTCCTGTTGAATTGAGTAGAAAGAAAAATACACATCAGTGAGTGACAGACTTTATCACTATTTTCACAATAATATATGATCATCCATTTATATGACTCTTTATTTTACAACAAGAGCTACTATGCCCTATTCCAACCAGGTGTGCCTCAAAACATTTGAGGCTATTTGTTACATAAATGGCTTTTACTAAGGTTTACAAATACATTCTTACATTATTCTCATTTGAGGGAATTTTAAAGTTACAGAGCTTTTGTGATATCTAAATATTGAGTTCAAAAAATCCACCAAGTCATGTATGCTTTAATCCACAAAAAGAAGTTGGTTAAACAAAATCGGAGTTAAGGAGATACCAGGAACTTGAATCCATTTAATTTTATCAAATAGATGTTTTCAAAATGATGTTAATATTTTCTTTTGCAGTAGCTAACTATAAACTCATACAAATGGGCTGGAGGGAGTAAAGCGGAACCCTGCTGTAGCCCTACTATGCCTTAACTCAGCATATGAAAAGGTGAGATAACTGCTAAGGTGCCTTAAAGTTATGATACAACTCATGTAAAGTGATGCATGTTGCTTATATGCTAAACTGTTCCTATACTCCACCTTATAGTGGACAAAACATCTGTTCACCCTAAGGTGGAGTCTATGTAGAGAGGGTCAGACACACAAGTACAGACATGGAAAAGGATTGTGCGGGTCATGAGAGCAAGGGAAAAAAGAAGAAGAGAATGCATGTGTTTACCTTGTAAGCGAAACTGGTCATAGGAAGTGAATGCATTAGGTCATCGGTTTGTTTAGATAACAGTTATGCAAGTCTGTTTTTCTCTTTTTTTATTTTCACGAGCCTTCTAAAATGAGTATTTCCTTAATGATGTTGAATAAACAAAATTCTATGCAAAAACTACTAAAGCAGTGCATATAGAATACTCAATAGTTTTGCTTATTAAGGCATAAACTTACCAATCATATCTTCACTAAGTATCTTCAACTCCAAGTTGTCGAAGAGAATCAGGGGCAACAAGGAACACACGTCTAGATGTTTGAAACCGGAAAACTACTATTCCTTTATATGCTGCCCGTGGTACACCATCCTGATGAAATGAACAGTTAATGCAAGTTTTACAGAAAGCAGAAGAACCATGAGTCCATGACAGAGGACAAATCCAGTCACAGGCTCACAGCTAGAGTGAGTAGACCTGTCCATGGTCCGGGGTAAGAACTAAGAACCGACATGGGGCCAGTCAATAATCCATACTCCCTCCGTTTAAAAAAGAATGACCTCCTTTCCTTTTTAGTCTGTTTCAAAAAGAATGACCTCTTTCTTTTTTTGGCAACATTTTAATTTCAGCTTTCCACGTGGCATGTTTAAGGACACAAGATTAAAGGACAATTTTGTACATTTGACATAACTTTAATTTAGGACCACAAGATTCAAAAGTCTTCTTTATTTTCTTAAACTCCGTGCCAAGTCAAACTAGGTCATTCTTTGTGAAACGGAGGGAGTATTAAATACAGATTACCCTAACCCGTGTTTCACTTGCATGTTCCATCCTATCATGGCCTAATTTCAATTCCATGAGCACCCTTTCCCCAGAGTAGGACTGACCACCACCACCAACAACATACCCAGTGAAATCCCACAATGTGGGGTCTGGGGAGGGAAGGGTAGAGTGTACACAGGCCTTACCACTACCACTCCGAGGTAGAGAGGCTGCTTTCAAAAGACCCTCGGCTCAAGCAAATCAAAGCAGTAACAAAACGGGAAAAAAATGGTAGTGGAGAGAAACATGACAACTAATAGCAGAGTAGGATTGACCATGAGCAACAAATGGGCCTTATAAGAATTGATCTTTAAAATTTGAAAACATAACATTAAATATAATCCAACTTTATTTATCAAAAAGCAACTTAGTTTGCATTTCTTTAAGAATTAAGTAATCAAATTGACCAAGTAACCAAAGCCACAAATAAAACAAGTAAATGGCTATAAATTCATCTACTTTTTTGATAAATCACCTCCTATTTCATTTCTGCTAATTCTATACATGTAGGTATATATTCCAGAACAAATATATATTACAATATAATTTCAATATAAAAAAATATGAATTATAATAACAAATATATGAGGCCAGAACGGCCAGTCCACAGGCAATTAATACTATAAGTCTTGCCCATTGACAAGCTCAGTTTTTGTTCAAGCCCAGACGCACAAAGTTGACTGGGCCCCAAGCACATAGATGCCTACAAGTGAAAGGGGAGAGGGAAAGCATGCATTTCAATTTCACCTCCCTTTGCACCTCAGTCCTAGAAGGGGATGAGTTGTGGAATTGGATTCTGATTGCTCACTCTAACCCTAAGGCACCTGCCTTTTTCTTTTGTGTTGCAAAACTATACCAGCAAACAGCAACTGTTCACATCCATGCTATATCCAAATAAATTATGAAAAAATCATATGACAGTGAAACAGTAAATCTCCAAGAGCTAAAAGTAGAAAATCAGGCATGAATTTTGAAATCCTCTACAGTCTATTTCAAAGTTAAGTAGAATAGATGCCCAATATGCAATGCACAGTCATTAGTCATACCCAACATATGCAATAACTGCATCAAAAGAACCCACTCAAACAAATATGATCAAATCTCAGGTCATAATCAATTTTATATGAAATCGAAGGGGTCACATATGCGTTACCTTCCATTCTTCAAAAATGCCAAACTGCCGCGCGATATCTTCAAAGTCTAGTTGGTCTCTGTACTGAATACGCACATCACCATCTATGTTAAATGCTTTCAAAACAGCATCAGCTCCGTGGATGGGCTTAGCCTTTTTAACCAAGTCGCCAAAGTGTTTCACATAGTTGTCCTGAGAACATGAAACTACAAGTTACATACGTTCCTAAGTTCTTTAATCTTCAGCACATAATAATCCTCAAGTCATTACCTCCAAAAGGTAACTTAGGTCCATTGACTTCCAATCAACCTTCAAACAAAATTCCAGGTAGAATACATGTCGTACAAATGGAAAGAATTGAGTAGACAAGAAAAAAGGGGTGATGCCAACAAATACACAACGGAGTTAGTAACATGCCTGGACATCATTTAGCTTAATTGGCTCAAGATACTGCTTAAAAAACTGCCCCAAACTAGAACCCTGTAAATAATAAAAGATTGTTGACAAAGTTCAAGGAAAAGTTTTTTCGATGAAGTAAGGATTAAAATTAAAAGCATCAAAGAGATGCACAAAAGCACTGTACAGGTGCAGTTACAAGAGTAGATTACAGAAGTCCTATGCTACAGATAGGGAGATAACAAAATCCAACAAAGACTCAGGAGAGCTAATAGGGGAAAAAATGCTCCAACTACTTAAAGATATTAAACATTTAGCTTTCAGGGAGTAGTTTGGAGTTGCTAAACCATCAAAACACCTTCTGTTCCTCTGTCCTAAAGGTCCAAAAAAATGCACCCAGTAATCGTTCTCCAGATCTTCCTGATGGATTTACCAATTTTTCATAACTCCAGCTGCTGCAGGCATCTTTGATGCTTTCTGGTAACACCCAGCTGAGTCCAAAAATAGAAAAGAAAAAAAAACATCCTCCAGATGTCTGAAGCAACTGCACAATGGAGGAAAAGGTGTTTATTTGTTTCAATGTGCTGATGGCACATATAGATTTGTGAACTATGTGAAAGGACCTTCTGCACAAGTTATCTTGAGTGAGGCAGGCTTCATTTAGAGCAGTCCAACTGTAGCAGATGACTTTAGGGGGCAGTTTTGACTGATGTTGTGTAGGTCATCTGCCTTGAGTCTTGACAGTATAAACTCCCAATGGACTTGTTCCCCAGATGAACATGTCTGAAAGTTGCTCACTGACCATACAGTTTCCCAATCTGCCTAGGAAGCCAAGCATTTCACCCATCTCCCAGTCATCCACATTCCCCCTGAAGATTGGATTTCAAGAATTGGCTTCTATATTCTGAGAGACGGTAGCGTCAGGTCTTCTAACAATTTGATAAATGTTAGGGAAGTCAGATAGCAAGGTTGAAGAGCCTAACCATCTATCTTTCCAAAATTTAACTTTTGCCCCATTCCCAACTTGAAATCTGTTGTTCTGGCTGAACTTGCCCCAAAGGTTGATAATGTTCTTCCAAGGGCCTACCCTATGTGGAGCCCTGGAGACCTTTGTGCACCAATTACTGTGTATCCCATGTTTGGCATTCACCACTCTTTTCCAGGTTAGCTGATCCTCCTCTTCATACGTCCATAGCCATTTCAAGAGTAAACACCTGTTGTGATGAGTAAGGTTCCTGATGCCCAACCCTCCCAGTGATTTAGGCAGAGTTACTTTCTCTCATTTTACCAGATGAAACTTATGAGCAGTGATGTTACCTTCCCACAGGAAGCTCCTTCTAATTCTGTCCAGCTTCTTTTGAATCCTTGAGGGGATAGGGAATAGTGACATTTATGTATATAGGAATCAATCAAGGGTGTTGTTGATGAGAGTGAGCCTACCACCCGACCCTTCGGGATGGCCCAATGGTTTGGGCTTGGGACTTCCATGTTAGAGGTCTCAAGTTTGAAACCCCTTGGGGTTTGCCTTCTGGGTCGAGCTCGTTGCACCGGGCTTGCCTAGTGCGGGTTACCTCTCCTGTGTGGTTTGCGAGCTATTGCATAGGAGCGGGGTTTTACCCTGTGTGCACCCAAAGGGTAGCGGCTGCGGGTTTCCCTTGTCATCAAAAAATATGAGAGTGAGCCTACCACCCATTGATAAATACTGCATTTGCCATGTGGCTAACTTCTTTTCAAATTTCTCCATCATTCCATTCCAAATTTTGTCAGATCTGTGTTTAGCAACCAAAGGTAATACGAGACGGGTTGTTGGGAAGGAACTATCTCACAGTAATGTATTCCAGCCAACAAATCCAGATTTTGCACTTCATTGACAAGGTAGATAATGCTCTTTAACATGTTGATGTGGAGGCCAGAAAGAGCTTCAAAAATTTGAAGTGCCAAATTCAAATGTAACACTTTTGCTCCACAGAAGATCAAAGTGCCAAATTCAAATATATCGGTTTGGATTCCTAAGACAACTGAATAAGATTTTAGCTACGAGAGGAGTGATTTTGATGGTTGAGTATCTTTGGAGATGAAAAGTTGTCTGCTTGAGCTGGTGTTTCCGTTGTAAGGAGGTGGGTGAGGACTTGGACCATATTTTATTACATTGCAAATTAGCTACGAAGTTATGGGAGGATAGCTTAGATGGTTTGGAGTTTCTTGGGTAATGCCAAGATCTGTAAAGGATTTGATGTTCAGCTGGAAGAGTGGAGCTAGGAGAAGAATGCACAAGGCTTGGAATGTTACCCTCTTGCTTTAATGTGGGTCATTTGGAAAGAGAGAAATAGAAGAGCCTTTGAAGGGGTGGAGATGAGGTTTGCTCAACTGAGAAGTAGTCTCCAATCCTTTATTTTCTTTTGATGCACCCATGTAGTTCCTGTTTGTATAGAGGATTGGGAGTCTTTTGGAGAGAACCATATTTGGTACGTTTCTCCTCGTTTTGGTATCGCACTTGTATATGGCCAAGTTGGCCTTGTTATTATTAATGAAAACTTTTACTTGATCAAAAAAAATCTAAGTGTCGTCTACATATAGCAGGTGAGACTTGAGAGATAGTCAATGAGTAAAAACAGCAATATCACTCCATTGAAGACAGAGATTCAAGTTCAACTACATTTAATGAGCCAAAGCCATCTAGCACTGATTTAAAGGAGGATTTTTATACACATACATGCTCACCAAAATTGTACGTTCTGCAAACTTCTGGGCGAATAAATTGTCGACCTCTGTGATTTTCTTTGAGCCTTAGCCAGTCATCCCAGTAAGTAAAAGTAAGGTCAAAGAAAAATTTTGAAGGTTCCAAAGGCAGTTAATTTATGCAAGAAATAAGCACATCAGTTGGAAAGGATATGCCTTTGGCCACTTTGGAGATAGTTCGGACCAAGTTGATTTTGAAAGCATCCATCCAAGACCAGGAAAAAAGTCTGAGCGGTAAAGAGCATCTGCAGTGTAAGATACAAAGCATTTCAGTGAGATTAGAAAAGTGAACCGCTGTTTACTTTGCTAAAAAACCACCTAAATAATATTAATATATTCCACAACATCGAGCAGAACAATGGGATTAACCTCCATGGACGATACACTTTTGATCAGCTCAACAATGACATAAAAAAAATGTTTTTTCTTTCGTCTTTTGACAGTCCAAAATATTCAATTGAAGCTCGCACTCCTATAAAGGACTACGGAGTCACGAAAAGAGAAACATAGATTTCTCTTATGACAATTTTAGACATAATCATTTGGGGTACATCTAAAGAGAGGGAATACACAGTCAAGGAAAGGTATGATCTAATGTGTTGACAGGGGAAATTCTGGAGGATTGGCCTTGGAAGCATGATTGGAGGACCAGGCTACCACTCAAAGTTACATGTCTAGCCTGGACAGCTCTTAATAATGCTTGCTTGACACTAGATAATCTTAGCAGAAAGAAAATAACTCTAGTAAATAGATGTTATTTATGAAAACAGAATCTTGAGAGTGTTAGCCAACTGTTTTTGCACTGCCCCATCACAACTGATATTTGGAACTTTTTCTTCTCTCTGTATGGCCTTTCCTGGAGTATACCCAGGTTGATCAAGGAGTCCTACATCAGCTGGAGCCTGGATCTCTTGGAGAGTTGACAAAGTCATCAAGAAACTGGAGGATGATCCCAGCAGTCATTTTGGTTATCTGGAATGAAAGGAATCGCAGATGCTTTGATGGAATATCAACTCCTTCCCACTCTCTGAAGACTAAATGATTAGTTAATTTGTTCGGTTGGAATTCTCTACCACCTGTTAATAGTGTCGACATGTTTTTGGATTTTGTTAGCTCCTTAGCTTTAGCTTATGCTACTTGTACTAGTGCTGAAATGTTTTTTGCCCTTCTGTACTGGAGCTAACTGGTCACACCTTTCGTAATTTGGCATCTTCCTGATGCACATTCAATGATAATCTCTTTAACTTTGTCAAACACTCCGACGAACCAATTTTTCAACTTTTCCCTTTTTCATTGGTACCCAGAATCCAGAACAAAAAGAGGAGAAGTTAAAATTCATTCTATTCTCACACTATCAATCTTATCCAATATCCTTAAGTGAACGGAGAATCTTTAGACAACCACAATAAATAGGTGACAGCTTTGTAGACAAAGAAAGAGTTCGCAGCCCAGTGCTTCATCCTGACACTTATATTAGCATGAGTAAAATGATTCAAGCTCAAGTTGATGATTAAAAGGATATGGGTTGATCTAGGAGAAAGACGATGCCAGAGGAATTCAGGAACCAGTCACAGAAAGAGAGGCATGTGGCAGACAAATCCAGGAATCAGTCATGGAAAAGGAATTAAAAAAAACTGCAGAAATACACCAAAAATAAAGTACGCAACATCAAATCCCTGCTGCTGTTTTAGGCTTTTCCAAGGAATCAGAAACAAAATGGAAGTATAACCATTCAACAGAACAGAAACAAGAAACCATCTGCTCTAAGCAGTGTGTTTAGGTTTCTTTATTGAATTAACCAATAAACATTTCAAGTGAAACAGGAAAAGAGTTCAAAAGAAAACTCATAACCACCATTCCCAAAGGAGGAAGAAAGATATAACTTACAAGGATCTTGGACGAACTGCCTTTGTCCATTGTCATTCCAAGAAGAAATAGCCATAATCGACCTGGGATGTTCACCACAAGGATGTAAAAAATGTTATACTTGGGAGTTGGGACATTGAGAATAGACATTTTGCAACCTGTCATCCCCATGTTTTAGGCCAAGTCCCATTTTTGTTGGTTCACTATCCCACTTAGCGTATTTGGCCACCAGTTTATGTAAGGAGAAGTTTTTAGTCCTTTTGCTAAGAATGTTATATAATCAAAATAAAAATTTATCCCCCTCACTACCATCAGATTTTCTCCTACCACGTGCTTGGGGGAGAGAGATCTTGGATGGCTGTTGAATCTGATCCAATTGTGTTGGTTCTTTAAAGAAAATGATCCAAAAGGTTGAATGGGGGGAGTTGGCCAACAAGAGGAAAAAAATAGATTTACCTGATACAAGGATGAAGTGAACAATTCTTTGAAAGTAAGAATGGAAAATCTGGATCCTTGAGAATGTCTTACTTGTCTCTGTCAAGAAGAGTAGCTCCAGCCTCAAAATAGTCAAAAAAATCAGCAGCAATTTCCATATCATCTGCATGTCAGAGGCACAGATATTGTGAGAAGAAAAAAGTGCAGAGAATATGCAACATAGTGATTAAGATAGATCAGCAGTACCTTCTAGTATGATAACACGGCTAAAATTATGCTTGTGAAACAGCTGATCCAATGCCCACTTGTAATGACCTAAGGAAAGAGTGGTCCATTGGCTAATGCAAGACTAACACTAGTTGAAATAAAAATGAGCAAAGGAAAAAGATGAAGGAGAAAAAGCAAAAAAACATCCTTACGTGCAATCTTGTAGTATGCAACCAGTTCCCCTGGTCTTTCAGTATGCACAGGTTCAAAATCCAAGTGCTGTCGATAAAAAATCAATAAGGTCTTTTATTAAGAACAGTCAATAAAAAACTGCCAAGAAGAGTTTGATACAAAGATCAAACAGAAGCAATGGTTGTAATTACACTTAACAATGTGAGGCCAGAACTGTTATCAGCAAATCAGCAAAAGATTAAAGATACGGACTAAAGTAACTACAGCTACCTAAAGCTAAACGATAAAATAAAGCAGCTAGATTCATCTCCCATGCAAGGGAAAGCTTTTATCAGAACAAAATTTAGCCAATTGATATGTTATAAAACTATGAACCTTATAGAGCAGTAGATGAATTTATATACAAAACAGAAGTATGGCTACTCAAACAAAGAGAGAGAAGGAAATCATATATATATATATATATATATATATATATACACACACACACATATATATCTTGAAAACATAAATCAAACTACACATGCCTCTTCCACTTGTGTAGTCTTACAGGGGGGGGAAGGGCAAACTGTGTCACACAATGAATGAATGAAGTATTAAAAGAGTTAAAATGATAAGGAAAACATTTACATGTCAAATATAGATTATGTATCTTTTCCCTTTCCATTTTTACTAGATAAAAACCCCTGATGGGTAATTTTTCTACTAACTTGCTTCACCTGTACACGATCTTGTTATTGGAATGACGATGATTGAGCATTGGAACAATGAGTTCATATTCTTAAGTCTATACTTTTTCTCCAAGTAAGGACCGGCCTGATTTAAATTTTACAGATAGATATACCCCAAATAAATACCATTTTCCCTTTCTCAAGCGGTAGGAAAAGTACCTGCATATACGTCAGCTGATCATAGCTCAAAGCAAGCTTTCTAACATCAGGATTTGATCCATCCTGCCAAAGGGAAGTAGAACGAAAAGTAGGTTCAGCAAGACAAAGAAGACAAGCATGCAATAGAAGGCTAGGAGGGAAAATAAATGGGTACCTGGGATATGAAAAGAGGATATTTTGATGCAACAGATGTTTGGTATCTGATGACAACAATGGAAATACCGGCCTTATCAGCTGAGGCATCTAGTGAGTAATAAGAAGCAGATAAAATTGTTTTGATAGAAATCATACTTTAAGATGGATTTAATAGTCTTCTCCAGGTAGTCAGCACGACTGCAAGCCATAACAACTACAGCTGCCACTGGCATCTAGTAAATATAGTAATTAGTTGATGAACAAACATTTGACAGAATTGAGGTCAAAAGATGGTGGTAGCAAATGTATGACTGAAGATGTGAGAATGTATCTAAACCTGCACATTTCCGATTAACTTTTTTATGCCCTTACCTGTAACAGATAATTAACAACATCAAATATATAAATAAGTTCAAATACTTGTAGGCATGAGTATATATTTATTTATTTATTGATAAGATAAGATTACTTGTAGGCATGACTAAACTAGAATTAGAATTTAGAGCTCACAACATTAATAACTCAATGATATGAACTGACACATTGACATTAACAGATCTTTATTTATCACGTACAATGAAAATAATATTTTGCAGGCGTACATTTCATATTACTGCGACTAAAAGCAGTGGTTTTTTGACAAAAAGCTGAAAGAAGAAAGAGGAGTTTATCAACTTACTTTCAAGATCCTGAACAAGAGCCCTTAATTGCCGGCACTCCTGGTCCTGACGCTTCATTTGTTCTGAAAATGTAGCAAGATGAAGATAAGGGAAGTACAACTACCCGTTACCCTTCATATAAAAAAGTTAAAAAGCATTGTTTTTTTTGGATTGGTACAGAACTTATTATTTGAGATCTACATTATCGCAGAAAGAACAAGGAAAAATGCATTGAAAGAGAAACATGAAGAAACTGAACAGGTCTAATGCATGCCAAGTTGCATCAAGGCCATTTTACAAGGAGTCAAGCTCGAGATCTCCAAGCATTACAAGGACTATTCATGAAGATAGAAGTGCTTGAGCATACTTTGATGTCATCCCAGGGATTTCATGTCATGAAGATAGCCTTGGAGGACAAATAGGAGGGAACGATGACTCAACATACGGACTGTATCTCCACCATAAGTCAAGAACAGCCGGATGCGGCAGGAACAGAAGCGACATATGGGCCGCAGAATCACTTACGGTCCGTACCCTGGACTGTATATCAGAACTGGACACTGCCCAGATTCAGGCCTGACTGAGAATCAACCTACGGAGCAACATGCAGAACCGTAAGTTGCTACATATGACCGCATGTCACGATTGGCAGTGCAATTTGGCTATTTTTGCAATTTCCAAGGGATGTCACTTTAGGCATTTTTGTAATAATTAGCCTAAACTATAAATAGCTGAGACTATCTCAATAGACTTAGATTTTGATGAATATTGGTTTTCTTCTCTTTGAGAGATTTGAGAGCTTGGTGAAGCTTTTGTTGAACCTTTGTTTGAGAGGTGAGTTGCAAGGTGAATTCAACTCCCTTGAGGTTCATCTTAAAGATTAGGTGGTTTTTTTGGATTCATCAATTGAAGGGTTTGGTTATCTTAGAACCATAATTGTCAATTAATTCCATACTTGTGTTCTATCTATTTATCTTTTACTTTCTTGTTCTTAGATTAGGGTTTCTTTTGGTTTCCGCATTGCATCAAGGTCCTATCCTCACTGCTCATCCAGGAAGATATCTTGCAACATACAACACAAAAACAATATTTTTTTAAAAAGAAAACAGATCTACACCATTTTTTTCACCACACTCGTATACAATAGGACGAAAACTTGCGTAAGATTTTCAAGATAGACGATTTCCAATAGCTTCAATTGCCGAATGGAGGATTACGAATTAAGGAAATAAATCCATTTCTAACATAGTTGGAAAGAGGACAAAAAAGAAAGAAAAGATTACACCGGAGAACACAGTGCACCTTCAAGAGCCACTACTCTTCCTTGCTGCTGGCTAATCTTGTCAATAAGCAATCTGGTCTGACTTGTACAATGATTTTCTGCTTCAATCTGTGTCATTCACATGATTTGTACACATTATTAGCAATTCAAAGTTATTTTCTTCTTTCTTTAGCTACATCATTGACGTAGGATGCAGTTGTGTGCTGCTAAGAAAATGCAAAAGAAGATTAAGCAATCTCCTGTTGAGAAGAAAAGAGAGGATTTTCGGAATGACATTTGAACTGTTGAAGGAACCTTCAAGTGGAGCATATGAAGCTTTTCGAAACGCTTGATCAAAACATGAAGCTTTTAGAAACGTTATGTTCATAATACGTGACATGAATTATAAATACATAAACGATAGAACACAGGAAATGTGTATATGGTATTTAGATTCCATTTAGGAAGGATGACTAGATGAGCCTAGATACTTACTGCAGCAGCAAGGCGGTCTGCATATTCTGACTGTGTCGCGAAAAGCCGCATCTGAGAAATGTAGCAAAAACAACCACTTAAACATACCTACTTCACCATTAAGCAAACAGTAATCCAGGAAGGTAATTTTTTCTCATAACACCTATGTCACCAGAACCAAGTAACCTCATATGCCAAAGTAAAGATAAAACAAGCTATTCGTGCAAAGAAAGGATTGTTTGGGGTAGTGGACAAGTTATGGCTTTACCTAAGCAATATAAACTTTTCTCTTTATAATTGCGGTATCTATGCTACCGTGTGTGAACCTCGACCAATCCACCGGGTACTTACTACCTCCTAGCAACACAAATATCGAGTAACTCCGTCCACTAAGCTTAGGCAGATGCAAGGAATTTCTGTACTTTTTCAGTTTTTCCTCTGTTGGATTCCAACCTTGGTTCCCAATTTCGCCACAGCAATTTCTCAGTCGCTAGGCCATCCCCTTGTGACTAAAATTCATATGTTGCTATTTTCTTTTGTTGAAAACATCATAAAGAGATAAAAGAGATACTAAAACCAAACCAATACAGTATGGTGACGTAAGTTATATGCATAAGTTGGCGCAGTATCGTCAGAATCTATTGGGGGGAATTTTTAATTTCATCGCCTACAAGCTATAAGAATTTTCAATTGCATAGCCTCCAAAGATTTTTGGACATGTGAATCTCAATTCTTTGCTAAGCACTAACTCTATCTTTGCCAATGGTAATTGCGAGCCAAATCCTAAAAGAGAGACGAGTGGCCTAGCTAAGTTTGTTGAAGGGGGTTCAATTGAATCTCTTAAGGGAAATATTACACTGTACAAATAGGTAAAAGCAGCTATTTTTGTACATATAAATTGTTGCATCCCCTTGATAGTTAAGCTATTCACTGGTTGTGCAAGTTTGCATTTCTTTGAAGCCAAACCCCTCATTAGAGGATTAATATAGTTGACCCCAACGAGCTCGGGATTGAAAGTAATAGTCGTTGGTGAAATTGTTCTATAGCTTCATAAGATTCTACTTGAACTCAAAATTAGCTCCACTAAAGATTGCAAATTACAGAAAAAATCGCTGAGATGAAATGAATAATAGGTACACAAGTTGTGTGCGTATAGATCTGAGAGGAAGCCAGAAGATAACCTGTATGTAGATGAAGGCGAGAGCAGCCACGACGAGAAGGTACCGTAAATCAAAGCAAAACTTGTTCCCTCTCATCTCTGCCAAATGCGAATTGAATTCAAGGGTTTCTCAGTTCCGAGTGTTGCCTCTCATAGGATCAAGTCAATAATGGTCTCTTCCAATTACATCAGACTCTTAACTTGTTTTCAGCATAAGAGGGCCGATTCAATTTTGTACTATTCCATTTGGGTTTTTGGTTTTGAAAAAGTGTAATCTAATTCGAATCAAAATAAATTTGATTAGATTTGATTTTTTTCGGTTATAATATTGAATCTTTTAAATATATCTTCTAGTATATCGTTTTTTTTGGTTTTTTGAATTTTATTTTTTAAATCCGAAACCAAACAAAGTAAATTATTAATCTGAAAACAAACCAAAAAATCAATCCAAATTAAAATACGGTTTGATTTGGTTTGGTTTTTCGATTTAATCCAAATAGTCCACACCTCTAATACTCCACTTGGGAAAATTGTACTAAAAAATTAATAACAAAAGGTGTGTGCATTAACTTTTTGACACATGGATAAATGGATTACTTGTGTACTTTAATGTTATAATTTATTAAAACTAAACAAGAGAGAGAAAATACAACAAATAAAATGCAAGAAAATTATGTTCGGTTGTTGCTATTTTTTTAAAAAAATATTTTATCAATTTATGAGATTATACTGGATATGTTATTATCGTTATAATTGTATGTTAATTTGGTGAATTTATTTTGATCAATTTTTTTTCATGTATTCACAAACTCTTTTATAATTACTGCAATTCTAAAATGTAGTTATTCTATTTTGATTGTTGCGATTGTGAATCTGAAATTTTGACTCTTATCTTTTTGTAAATTAGAACTTTTGAAGGAAAAATACAAAAATTATTTACAGTGTCAGCGAATATTTGTTAAATGAAGGGTATAAGAATGACCCTATTTGTCCTTATATTTTTATACGAAGGTCAAAATCTGAATTTGCAATAATATTTGTTAATGTTGATGACTTAAACATCATTGGAACTCCTGAAGAGCTTTCAAGAGCTGTTGATCTTGGTAAGACAAAATTTTGTCTTCGCCTTCAGATTGAACATTTGGCAAATATAATATTTATCCATCAATCAAAATATATTGAAAAGGTTTTGAAGCGACTTTACATGGATAAATCACACTCATTGAGTACCCCGATGGTTGTGAGATCTCTCGATATAAATAAAGATCCATTCCGACCTCAAGAAAAGGATGAAGAGATTCTTGGTGATGAAACACCGTATCTCAGTGCTATTGGGGAACTAATATACCTTGCCAACAATACCCGATCAGATATTTGTTTTACAGTAAGTTTATTGGTGAGATTCAACTCATGTCCAACAAGAAGACATTGGAAAGGTGTTAAGCATATATTCAGATATCTTCAAAGAACAATTGATATGAGATTGTTGTATTCTAATGCATCCAAGTCAGAATTGATCGGTTATGCAGATGCGGAATATTTTTCTGACCTACATAAAGGCCGATCTCAGACAGGTTATTTATTCACAGATGGAGGTACAACTATATCATGACGTTCGATGAAACAAACAATAATTGCTACTTCTTCAAATCATGCAAAGATAGCCATTCATGAAGCCAGTCGAGAATGTGTATGGTTGAGATCAATGACTCAACACATTTTGCAATTATGCGGTCTTTTTGTGCAAACAAAGACTCCAACAATATTGTATGAAGATAATGTTGCTTGCATAGCTCAATTAAAGGGAAGATATATCAAAGGAGACCGAACAAAACATATTTCACCTAAGTTCTTTTTCACGCATGATCTTCAACAAAATGGTGAGATAAATGTTCAACAGATTCGTTCGAGTGATAATCTTGCAGATTTATTCACTAAGGCATTGCCAACGTCAACATTTGAGAAGCTAAGATATAAGATTGGAATGCGTCGTCTCCAAGATATCAAATAAATTTTTCATCAGGGGGAGTAAAATACGCGTTGTTCTCTTATCCCCTTAACCAAGGTTTTGTCCCATTGGATTTTCCTCGTAAGGTTTTTAATGAGGCAGCACTCAAGGCGTATTACAAGATGTGTGTACTCTTTTTCCTTCACTAGGCTTTTTCTTACTGGATTTTTCCTAGTAAGGTTTTAATGAGGCACATTATCTATAAACATCCAAGGGGGAGTGTTACAAATCCACTTAATTGTGGATGTTTCTCTTAATTTATCCCTAACGTAATGTATGTATTTATTGTATTTATTAAAGTTGTACTAACGTATTTGGTTAAAGGATGTAAACGGGTGTTTTCTAAATCCTATAAAAGGGTAGTCTTTTCACCCTTGTGAAACACACTTGAAGAGATTAAAAGAAGACTCTACTTTATACTTTTCATCACTATTTTGTCTCCCTTTCCTGTTTAAGTATTCTTGTATTTTCCTCTTGTTTTACAACAAAATAATCTTTAAAATAAATGTAAATCCCATTAGTAACAATAAATTTCACTAATTAATTATAAAATTATAATAAAAAGTGATTATGGGTCCATATTTTATATTTCTTTAATGCTCATTTATATCAAATAAAATTTTGAATTTTTCTTCTTCAATAAATGTTATTTCTTCGTCTAAATCAAAAAGAATCTTGTTGATTTTATTAAAAATCAAAATAATATATTTAGGTGTTCAAATTGATCTTACATTTTCTTCAATTGGTTGATGTTGAAAAGACTTTTTTGTAATGTTTCAGATGTTGATTTTCTCCTAAATCTAAGCAATCTCTAACTTAAATAAATTATTATTTTAAGATTTTAACAAAAATAATACAACATTTTAAAAAAAACTAAACATACTTGAGAGAATGATCGAAGTATTATTTTATTGAAAATTTCTAATTATAAAAAAGTAACAGTGATTAAAATGAAAATTTAAAGTTTATTAAATGTATTTTTACATTCTACATCAACGGTAAATCTTAAATAAATTAGACGGAAAAAATATTATTAGAGTAACGACACTTTAATTTATCAAAACATTTTTTGAGCATGATATTTAATCTCCACAAGACGATTATACCACATTCGCCCTGATTGTTTCAATCCATATAAGTATTTCTGAAGCTTTATTGAACAACTTTCTTTCGAATTTTTATATGCTTCAGGCACTTTGAGTGCTTCAGGGATTTTCATAAAAAAATATTGTGGTCTAGTGAGTCATACAAATAGGCTGTGACAACGTCCATTAGATGCATTTCAAGCTTTTCATGAACTGTCATATTTATTAGATACCTGAAGGTAATTGCATTTACCATAGGAGAATATGTCTCCTCATAATCAATGTCAGGCCTTTGCGAAAATTCTTGTGCCACATGTCGTGCTTTATATCTTACAAATTTACTATTTTCATTGCGTTTTCGTATAAAAATCCACTTGTACCCAACTGGCTTGACACCTTCAGGTGTTCGGACTATTGGTCCGAAAACTTCACGTTTTTCAAGTGAAGCCAATTCTGTTTGAATTGTTTCCTTCCATTTTGACCAATCATCTCTCTGTCTACATTCATTGACATATTTTAGTTCCAAATCCTCGTCTTGTTGCACTATTTCAACTGTAATATTATAGGCAAAAATATTATCCACCACAATATTATTTCGATTTCACCTTTTTCTCGTCGAGACATATTTATAGAGATTCCTCATTTTCATTATTTTCAGGTACATAGACCTCCTTAGTTGTGTCATCATTTATTATGTCTCGGAGCTCTTCGTGAGCAATTGCCTCCACATTATGATCATCTTGATTATTTATTCCTTTCTTTTTCCGAGGATTTTTATCCTTGGAACCAATTGGTCTACCACGTTTTAAGTGTGGTCCAGACTCATTTGCCTTATCATTTTATCCTATCGGGACATCAACTCAAACTTGAGCATTAGCAGCTGGGATATATGATTTAGTAACCTGTGGAAGGTTAGTAAATGCATCCGGTAGTTGATTTGCAATATTCTGCAAATAAATCATCTTTTGAACTTCTTGCTCACATTAATTTGTTCGAGGATCTAAATGAGACAGTGAAAGTGAATTCCAATCTATTTCATTTCCCAACTTCTTTTGTTCTTCCCATAATGTTGGGTATATTGATTCATCAAAATGACAATTAGCAAATCTTGCCGTAAATAAATCTCCAGTTCTAGGTTCCAAGTATTTTATAATAGAACGAGATTCATACCTATCATATATCCCCAACCTTCTTTGGGGACCCATCTTTGTGCGTTGTGGTGGAGCAATTGGAACATATACCGGACAATCGAAGATTCTAAGATAGGAAATATTTGGCTCCTGACCAAAAATCAATTGTAATGGGGAGATGTCATGATAACTGGTTGACCTTATGCGCACAAGTGCCACTGCACGCAAAATAGCATGCCCCCAAACTAAAACAAACAACTTTGTCCTCATCAACAATGGTCTAGCTATCAATTGAAGACGTTTAATCAATGACTCTGCTAAACCATTTTGAGTATGAACATGTGCAACAGGATGTTCAACTGTTATTCCAATGGACAAACAATAATCATTAAATGCCTGAGATGTAAACTCACCAGCATTATCAAGACGAATTGTTTTTATTGCATAATCTGAAAATTGTGTTTTTAACCTTATTATTTGAGCCAATAACCTTGCAAAAGCCATATTACGAGTTGACAATAAACACACATCTGACCATCTTGTAGATGCATCTATCAAGACCATATAATAGTTAAATGGTCCACATGCAGGTGAATAGGTCCACATATATCACCCTGTATCCTTTCCAGAAATGCAAAGGATTCCACCCCAACCTTAGCCACCGATGGTTTGATAACCAACTTTCCCTGAGAACAAGCAGCACAAGATAATTTCTTTGATTGAAGAACATTTTGGTTCTTCAAAGTATGCCCTTGTGAATTCTCAATTATTCTGCGCCATATTATAATCGGGATGGCCCAACCGATCATGCCAAATGATAAAATCATTAGAATCAGTAAACCTTTTATTTACCATGGCATGTGATTCAACCGTACCAATATTTGTATGGTACAACCCAGAAGAAAGTGCAGGCATTTTTTCATGCACAGTTTTTCTTCTCCGCATTTATTGTAGTAATATAAAGGTATTCCACATTTCCTTCATTTACAGTCTCTACATGATAGCCATTTTGGCGAATAACCTTGAAACTTAATAAGTTTCTTTGAGACTTACTACAATACAATGCATTATCGATTACCAATAATGTTCCTCCAGATAGTAATAAGGCTGCTCTTCCAGAGCCCTAAAATAATTTTGTACTACCGGATATTGTATTAACATATGCCTTTTTCATAATCGAATGAGAGAAATATTTATTTTCTCTTAGTATTGTATGAGTTGTGGCACTGTCCAGAAGGCACATATCTCCATTACTCATCTTGGATCCAACTGAAGAATGGGAAATTTTATTTATCTTCATAAAAATAAAAATACATAATAAGAAGTACGAAACTTAACAAAGGAAAATCTAAGTACATGAACATTAAGTAAGACATTAAAAACACATAACAACATTGTTCATTCCCCAATTCAATTATCAATCTTCAGTTGCGATCCTCAAAGAAGTCCTCAGCTTTTAGATGAGTAATATCATCGAGTCCATCAAAAGCATCATCTTTCAATGCTAAATTTGCCTCAACATTCTCATCATATTTTTGAGAAGATCCTGCCTTAACATCATTTTTTAGAGTCAAATGTGACTCTACTCGGACATTAGAAAATGAGGCGCCATCTTTATTTCCTTTTCTTTTAAAGAAATTTTGATATAGCCTGACAAAATGTTCAGGTGCCCGACATTCATTTTTTCAGTGACCTTTAAGACCACAACGATGACAGTGATCGCCCTTGCCTTTTGAAGGATTATTTTGAGAACCCATTTTGTTTTCTCTTTTGTTATGACTACCACCTCGACGATTATAATAGCGTCTTTTGCCTTTTTCACGCCCGCACACATTATCATGGCCCCAATTATTTTGTCTTATTTCAGACTGACCGTGTGCTTCTACCCCGTGTGCCTCCGGTAATGGATCACTTCCAGCGGGACGGGGTTCATGATTTTTCATTAAAAGGTCATTATGTTGCTCAGCCACCCGAAGGCATGAGATTAATTCAGAGTATTTTTTAAAACCTTTTTCACGGTATTGCTGCTGTAATATCATATTGGAGGCATGAAAAGTAGTTAGTGTCTTTTCCAACATGTCCTCATCTTTTGTAACTTCCCCACATAATTTTAATTGGGAAGTGATTCTAAATATAGCATACTCAATTACAGTTTTATAATCTTGAAGCCGTAAGTGCATCCACTCATAACGAGCCCTTGGCAATACCGTTGCCTTGAGGTGGTCATACCTCCCTTTCAAACCTATCCACAATTCAAGTGGATCTTTCACTGTTAAGTGTTCAACCTTCAGGCTTTCATCAAGATGATGACGAAGGAAATCATAGTCTTTGCTTTATCTTGACTTGATGCTTTATTTCCTTCGATTATACTATCACCAAGACCCTTAGCGGTAAGGTGAATTTCAGCATCAAGTACCCATGACAAATAGTTCTTTCCAGAAATGTCAAGTGCCACAAATTCAAGCTTTGACAAATTCGACATGATGAAAACTATCATAAAATAGTTGAGTTGATAACATGACGTTGATTTCTTTATAATAAAAGATAAATTTATGTTTCAAATGATGAAGAATTAGTATAAAATATATTATATGCATGAACATGGAATGTTACAAAAACATGTAAACTCATAAAGTATGAAACGGTAAATTTAATATATGTTCTAATTATTTTACAATATTTATTACTAGTTTCAATAGTTATTAACGTCAAACTTTTGTAAGATTTTCAAGTCATATTTAATATAATACTACTCTTCTTTATGACACACAAATATTTATCATAAATTTATGACAACAAGTCTTCTAACTAGCATGTTATCATATTCCCTAGTATTTAATTTAGAATTATAAGTTAGTAGCATATAAACCACATAAAAATATAAACCTGAAACGTATTGATTATTATGCCTAGTAAAGTATCATAATAATACCTAAAGAAAGTTATATATGTAGTAATTAAATTACAGATCAAAGATTTATGCAAGTCCTATTAGAGATGTTATAAACACATAAATGTATACCTGACTCTAAAAGAAAGTTGATTAACTTTTAGGAATTAATTTCGAATTAAGTAGGTCTCATTTGGTTAGAGACTCGTGCTGATAACGTGTTGTAAAACAAGAGGAAAATACAAGAATACTTAAACAAGAAAGGGAGACAAAATAGTGATGGAAAGTATAAAGTAAAGTCTTCTTTTAATCTCTTCAAGTGTGTTTCACAAGGGTGAAAAGACTACCCTTTTATAGGATTTAGAAAACACTCGTTTACATCCTTTAACCAAATACGTTAGTACAACTTTAATAAATACAATAAATACATATATTACGTTAGGGATAAATTAAGAGAAACATCCACAATTAAGTGGATTTGTAACATATTTTACTTTTTTGTTATTTTATTCTAGGCTTAAAGTAGACAAATTGTTTATTTATTCATGTGTCAAAAAGTTAATGGAACCTCACATATCTTTTGTAGGTTGTGTCTCTACCGTGATAAAAATTTTCAGTATATACTACTCTAAGTAAGATAAAAATAAAAATAAAATACGTATCAAATTAATACAACTGTTTGTTTCGATAAAAAAAGGTAAAATTGTTATTTTCATCCTATCATCTGCGTCTAATGTTAAATAACTTTTTTAAAATATTAAACTAACTTACTTTTTCAATAATGTTATGGTAGGATGATAATCAATATTATGTGTTGGGCAAAAAACTTAACTATACAAATTAAGTACCTTAATTACTACTATATAGCAATAAAAAAAAATTCATCTACATAACAATAGTTTTTTTTTTCTTCAAAAATAGGATTTAATATAGAAAAATAACGTAGATATAGGAAAAAAACGTTGAAATAGGGAAAAAAAACATAGAAATAGTAAGCCACGATTTACTCAGATTCCCTGATTTCCTCCAATTCTTTTACCTTCCACGATTTACTCAAATTAGTTATATATTCTCTCCCATCTTAAAAAGATTTTTTTAACAAAAATAAAACTATCTTTCTACTCATTCTGGTAGATTGTTCAGTCATGGATACCAATAATTTTTCAATCCTAATTCAACACAACGGACGATGGGACACATCAGTTAATTCTAACAAATCACGATTGAATTGATGTTTTTTGAAGTGATTATTTTAATGATTTTATTAATTATATTTGGAATTTTTTCACGATCGTTATCTTATAATATATTGTGTTGGGTATATGTTTTTTGTGTTACTATATGAATTAAGGCGTTTGAATTTGGCTATATTGATTGGTGTAATTGATCGTGTAATTTACGTTGTTATTAATCACCAATTCCGTGTTATTTTTTATAATTATTCTTTGGTTTAATTTGTAGGGTGTGTGGTTTATTATAAGATTCATATCTCGTGAATATGTTTTAGTAAATTAATTGGTGAAAATGATGGTCTTTTTTAATTGGTGCATAAACAATAAAGTTTATACAAAAAAAATGGTAAATTAATAGGTGTAATTGATAGTGTGCATAAACAATAAAGTTTTTAACTATATTATACACCATTTTGTATATAATTTTTTTTGGTGATATAAAAAAAAATATGATTGTGTATTTCAAATTTGATTGTTATAACTGTTGTTTGGTAGGTTCTTTTCATTTTTTTTGAAATGTATTGCAAGAAGGTATGTGGATTTCAAGATTGAAGGAGTGATATGTGCCGCAAATACCAATTGAAAAATAATAATCAAGAGATCTAAAGTAAATTGTAGAAAATGTGTTATAGCCTATTGAGGATCACAACAAAAGAACTTGTACCAAATATCCATATGAGGATTAACATTGTTGAGTTAAGAATCTAATTGAATGATATTAGCGGATTTGAATTTTATTCGTTGTTTATTAAACATTTTTTTCAGAATCATATTTAATCATATGATGTAATTATTTCTATTATTTATGTTGGTTTTCCTTGTGGTTTAAAATGTCATTTGAAAAAATAAAATGACACGAAATATCAACTAAATTGGTATATTATATGGGGTAGAATTCAATAATTGTTGGTATATTATATGGTACAATGTTAGTATTATTATATAGTACAATTTTGATATTAATTTTTTTTGATGTTATTCATAAATGGTGTCATATAGTTCTAGTATAATTTCAAGTTCTCAGGTTTGTACTAGTGTTAATTTTAAAAGATAATATTATCAAAATAATATTTTTCGTTATGTTATAAACTGGTAATTTGAGAAAAAAAATATTGACAAAAAATATCAACAAGTTGAATTTATTAAATAGTGCAGATGTTACTATAATATTTGAATTACACATAATACAATATTGATATAATTTTGATATTTTAATTAGATGATACAATGTTAATATAATTTGATATTTTAGATGATTAAATATTGATATAACTTGGTGTTTTAGATGATACAATATTGACAAATTATATGGTTCATATATTTCTTTTACACAATTTTGATATATTATATGATAAAAGACATGAGCAAGAAAAATACTGATATTGCTTCTACCTCAGGGAGTAAAAATCAAACAACTGCTCTTACTCATATTCAAAGACCTCCTGATATACATGATATTAAATTCAAATCTTTAAATGATTTAGAAGAGCTTCTTGATAAAAAGCTTTCAGGCTTTGGTGCCAAACCAATCAATTTATCAAATAATTTTGCTGATGAAATTGAAAATACTTCTGATTTAAAGGCTCAAACTTCTCTAGAGTTTTATAAACTTAAAGGAATGAGCAAACCTAAAAGGTTTAAATATGCTGATAAACCACGCATGAAAACTTTCTATTATCCTCGACCCACTCCTTAAGATGTTTTAATAGAGGAACGTGACTGGAATCAGACTAATACGTCTTACAGTGGTTCCAAAATTTATGAATGGAATTTAGATGGCTTAACTGATAGACAATTAACCATTCT
>JAJONR010006056.1:0-32375 GCA_029582245.1 Solanum etuberosum | reverse complement strand
TCGATGTTCGAGCAATGGTTCCAGCAATGGAAAGTCTAGCTAAGGATATGGTGGAAAAATGTAGAGGCTTACCTCTTGCAATTGTTGTATTGAGTGGAATACTTTCGCATAGATGGGGGCTAGACAAATGGCAAAACGTGAAAGACTGCCTTTGGAAGGATATTGAAGAAGACTCTATTGAAATCTCCAGCATACTGTCATTAAGCTTCAACGATTTGTCAGCTGCGCTCAAACAGTGTTTTCTGTACATTGGTATATTTCCAGAAGATCAAGTGATCGAAGCTGAAAACATAATACGTTTGTGGATGGCAGAGGGTTTCATCATACCAAGAGGAGAAGAAAGAATGGAGGATGTCGCTGAAGGCTTCTTGAATGAGCTGATAAGACGAAGCTTAGTTCAAGTGGTGGATACGTTTTGGGAAAAAGTTACTGAATTTAGGGTTCATGATTTACTCCGTGATCTTGCGATACAAAAGGCATTGGAGGTAAACTTCTTTGACATTTATCATCCAAGAAAGCACTTCAAATCCTCTTCATGTATCAGACTTGCCATTCATCATATTGAAGGAGAAAGGTATCACTCACTTGATCTTCCTAATTTGAAGTTGAGGTCAATTATGTTCTTCGATCCAAATTTTCGTAATGTGTTCCAACATATAGATGATGTGTTTCAACATCTATATGTGTTGTACTTGGATATTGATAAAGGTGGTGTTATACCTGATGCCATAGGGAGTTTGTACCACCTCAAGTTGTTAAGCTTGAGAGGTGTCAGTAATATTCCCTCCTCCATCGGCAACCTCAAGAATTTACAGACACTTGTTGTTGTCAATGAGAGAAGATTATTATGCCAACTACCCCAAAAGACAACTGACCTAATAAATCTAAGACATTTAGTTGCTCCATATTCAGAGCCTCTGAAATGTATAAACAAACTCACTAGTCTTCAAGTTCTTCAGGACATCTCTTGTGATCAATGGAAAGATGTTGACCCTGTTGATTTAGTCGGTCTTCGAGAATTAAGCATGCGTGATATTAAGAAATCTTACTCCCTAAACAACATTAGCAGCTTGAAAAACCTTAGCACTCTCAGATTGTTTTGTAAATATGATGAATCATTCCCATCCCTTGAATTTCTTTATTGTTGTCAAAAGCTCCAGAAATTGTATTTATTTGGGAGAATAGAGAAACTGCCCCTGTTTCCAAATTCCATCCTATTTTGGGACCATTGCCAAACCTTATAAAGGAAAAGAAATAATGTGCAGTGATAACAGCTTCAGTCAACTAGAGTTCCTTCATCTTTATTATCTTCCTAACTTAGAAAGATGGCATTTAGGCACAAATGCCATGCCTCTCATTAAAGCTCTTCATGTCCATGATTGTCCAAATTTAAAGAAGATTCCAAAGAGAATGAAAGACGTGAAGCGTATTTTATAATAGCAAAGGTAAATCCCAATCCTTCATAACATTTCTTCATTTTCTATTTTTTATATAAATTAATATTTGTGTTAAATCAACAGAGAAGAAGCATGTAAATATTGTTTAACGGTGGATCAAATTTGAGTGAGTCATAATGAGTCAACACAATAAATGAATCAAGATTCAATCTAACTCAAATTTACTTAGCCCAAAACAGGTTAGGTAATGAATAATAAAAGGAACAGGTCAAGATCTAAGTCAATCCAATTTTAGAGTAATTATTTTATTTGTTCTTTTAAATATTTTAGGACTTAAAGAAATTATTTTTTTCCTTATTATAGCTATAGGTAACATATTAAATTTTTTTTAAAAAAGTTATTTAAATTTTTTATTTTTTGACAAAATTTGTCATGATTCAATTTAGATTACGTATCGACTCAATTTTTAATGGATTGTGCTAATATTGTTTACCTCTACCTCTTCCTCTTGATATAGAAAGATAACACTTTTGTTCAATAAGCCAGTGTTCGGTTTGATATTTCATCTAAAGACAAAGACAGAAGATTAAAGACAAATTTCCTTTGACATTAAAGATGAAATCAAGAAATTATTCAGTATATAAATACCCCATTTTATGAAAATGGCCTACACCAGAAAAACAAGAAATTAAACTAGTTTTCCATATATGGATTCTCTCCACCTTCACGGCAATGTACATAGTGTCGTTTTTTTTTTTTTGCTTGTTTGCACCCAAAATTAGGGGTGGGCATGGTACGATACGGTATAGTATTTGAAAGTTTCGATATGATAATTTTGATATTTGGTTTTTAAAATATTGTATTATTATCATACCAATTTAATTTGGTATGGTTCGATAAATTGAGGTTTGGTTTCAGTATTCTACGGTATGATAAATCGGCAACCATAATTTGTTCAACTTCGACTAATATATACTCGTAGGATAGAGTATTATGACTTCGACGATTAAAAAAAGATCTCAATTGTATCATACTAACACATTACACATGTAGAAATATATATTCAAAATAAAGTACAAACAACTTCTTTTATTAATCAATTACATTTCATATACATTTCAATCAAAATAGAGTAGTCAAAGTTTCAACTTCTAAACATTTAGTTTATACTTATACTAGGTTGCATATTTGTTAGTATTTCAATAATATATATATATGTTATTTATCTAACTATATACTTTAGTATGGTATTTGGTATGTTATTTCTAAATACCAAATATTGTACCGAATACCAAAAAAAATTAAAATGTATACCATATACCACACCAAATAGCATAATACTAAAACTACGGTATTAAAAAAAATTCGGCATGGTATGGTAATTCAGTATGTACCATACCATGCCTACCCCTACCCAAATTACACCTCCTTAAAGGAAGTATAATGTGGTCGTTGTCAAATATAGAACGCAACTACGTTGGAGTCGGGTCCCACATGAAATAAGGCGAGAACTAAGCCTTGTGCGATTATTTGCCTTTAGTTACTTATTTCAACAAAAATGAAGAGAAGTTTGAAGAATTGGGATTTTGTTCTTTGTATCAATTTTTAACAAGTAACAATCTACAATATTACTTAAATAGAGATTTAATAGAGAGAATAAACTAGGATTGTGTTCATCAAGACTGATCAACTGAATTTAGGTACAAAATTTCAGCTTGCACTGCTAATATACTAGTTCATTAAATTTATGCTACATTTAGTCGTTTCTCAACTGAATTAAATGAATATCACTTTTATTCTTTCAAACTAAAAGTGTTTACTCAATTCAAATAACAGTTACTAGGAGTTGATTAATCTTACTACCACATCAATCATTAGACGAGTTTAGACTCTCGAATCTTTGAAATTAACTATTTTCCTAGGTCTTAATTTTTTTTACTCAAACAAGTCAAACCTAGTGTCGATTCTAATGTTTGCAACAATTAGAAATTGATCAATATAAAAGAGTTAATAAGGTATATAATCACAATACACGATTTATTCCATAAAAAAATCTTTTTAGGTCAACTCGTCATGGATTCCACAACCCTTGCTTATGGATTTTAGTCACTCATGATAATTGAAGTAAAAGATAAGATTGCATTCATTAAATCAAAATTCACTTACAAAAGGTAGAGTCAATCACAAGCTTTGATTTCAAGAATCAATAAAAACTATCGTTCAAAACTCGTTCAAGAATATTGTGTTCTTCGCTAAAAATAAGATAATAAAATAAACCATATAAATTACTATATATAGTCCCAGGAAATTCGAAAGTTAAAAACAGAAAATTGGCCCGCCGAAGACGGTCTGTCGCCTTCGCCGTCGTCTGATCTTCAGGAAGTAATTTGGCCAACTTTTTGTGATGGTGCGTCTAAAGGCCCGTCGTAGGTGTGACGGTCCTTCAGGTGGACTATCATTAACCCTCTCCTTTTTACCTCTTATGTTAGCCATGGACGTCAGACCTGATGGTCCATCGTAGATGTGACAGTCCGTTAGTCTTGCCGTCAGGCCTGACTTTTGCTGCTCTTAGCTTCCTTTCTTGCTTTGACTGATTTTCTATCTATCATATAGAAAAGCTATTAAAAGACTTTATCGTTGCTTAAGAATTAACATTAATTCATAGTTAAAAACATCAAATGTATCGTATTATCCTGGCACATCAACACCCTCAACTTAGAATATTTGCTTGTCCTCAAACAACTCCTAACACTGTATTTAAAGCATGAAATATCAACACTCACATCAGTTTCAAAACACTTTTTCACCAAGGCATGTATATGTCTATCAGTTAATACATCAACTCAAGAGATTTGGTAGACACAAGTGCTATGCACTATCATTTTGAGCGAGGTCGTGCTCACTTGGCGATCCGCCCTTCTTGTTAGGCGATCAACAATGTATAGTTTGCACTTCTTTTTGTATTTTTAGCCATTCTTTCAAACATCAACCCTTGCCTTGTCCATTTGCCTTCATTGCTGTAAATCATCAACATTTTATCAGAATAGGACAAAATTAGTCATTGAGGACACTAATTATTAAGCTAAATAGACCTCAAATGAGTGCAAATCTACCACTCATCAACACCTCCAACTTAAAATTTTTTGCTTGTCCTCAAGTAAATCAAGAACACAATTAACTCAATAAGGGTGTCTGCAATCAGTACTCAATGAGAGCTAACATGCAAGTGCCACAACAATACTACTCTCAACAACATGCTACACTAAATCATGATAAAAAAAACTTTAAATGATGACTACCTGGTTTCAACCCTAGCTTAAGCTCACTTTAGCTTCTTGTCTAATGCAGGAACTTGTTTCAATAAATGCATTCAAGTTTCCTCACATCAAGAATGATTCCATGCTCTCACAAAGCAAATGAACAAAGATATAAAGAATTAATGTAACTCTCACTCTCTCAAAAGAGAAACACATGCAAGCTTTGTCCCATATGTTTGTCCATATTTTCCAATCATCACATAACCTAGTTCATGCAATATCTCAAGGGTTTTTAGGCTTGTAATGGGACTGAGGGTTTAGGTATGTTTAATTTGGCTTGGTGACTTTACCTTTTCAAAGCATTGTCGCAATCATCTTCACATCTTCTCAAGTTCTTTTCATTCTTTTTCATTTGAGAACTCAAACTTTGACTTTTCATTCAATTTATTTGGAATCACCTTTATTTCATTCACTTCTCTTTTTCATTTTCATTTTTCAAAAGCATTTTCATCACATTGACTCTTTTTTTTGTAAGGAGGGGTTCCTTCTTTTTGCAACAGACTTCAAAGTTGAGTCTCATTTCATCTTTCTTTGCCCTTTACTTGGCTTTCACTCCTCCTTCCTTTCCACAATCCCAACTTAGGCCAAATTCAAACATAACAATATTTCAAAAAGGATTTTAGGTGAGAAGATAAGGACAATTTGGTTCAAGAGGCATTCTTTTGGTTTTGCCAACAAATGGGTTAGGCTTAAATGGTGACAAAATGGATGCACACCCTCACAAGGTAGTCACAAAAGATTATGGACATTTGGGGTTCCCTCTTTGAATTGTTGCCTAAGATCATGCCTCACATTCACCAAGATTCAAATAATTTGACTAACAAGGTAAATTATAGGACTCCACACACATTCTTTCAAGGAAGACTTCACCACACATGGCACTTCAAAATTAATTCATTTAGCACATCCCAAAGAGATCAAAAGCATACGTCCGATGTTCATTGCAAGACTCACATCAAAACACATCTAGTCAACAAAAATTCAAAGAGATCACTCAAAAGTGTAACCACATCGATTTCATTCTCGCAACACCAATACTTTATATCATGCTCATCATGAGTACTATTCAAGACATCAATATTGAACACAATCAATTCTCAAATCATTATCAATGAAAATTTCAAGCATTTCACATTTTTTCAAAACTCATGGGGGGTTGCAAAATTCAAGAGAGCAAAAAAAACTCAAGAGAGAACAAACCGATATAAGAGACACACTAAAAAAAAATAAGCACTATAATATAAACAAAGTAAAGTAATACAATCGTCTAAAACTCAAAATAACAACATACAATAAAAAAGGGGAATATTGACACGAAGGCCCTCACCCCACCAAAAATAAAATATAGTGTCCTCAATGCGATAATAAAGAAAGTACGAGAGGTAGAGATAAAAGGGTCCCTCTGACATGCTAGGCCTGTGGAGCACGCTCATCCGGAGTCTCAGGTGAGGAAGCCTCAAGAGGGGCATCAATGCCCGACAATGGGATCACTGGAGGCAGCAGGGAAGACTCATTTGGGGCATTAGTGCCTTTTGTTATCTATTCCATTATCATGCCTTTTATTATCTATTCTGCTCCGCAAGCCCATTATCATTGGTTCTGGGCTATGAGTTCACTTACCTATCGGTGGAATTTAATAGATGCCATCATGATCCTGGTTTTTGGGTCGTGACAGTTGTCCGAAAATTGTTTGCTCTAGCCTCTCATATATAATAGAATAGTTGAATATTAGTTTTAATTTTCAAAAGTTATCCTTACAATCAAGGGATAATTTAAGAGACCTCCCCTCAGGTTTTGCTATTACCTCCCTTGTTTTGACTTCTTTTTTTTTGTAATAATTCTTTCTTTTATTTATTCTTAATATTTTAAAAATTAAAATATGACAACTTTACCCTCACTAATATCCTTCACCAATAATTAGCTTAAAGTAAAATATTCTCATAAATATTATGAAAACACATAACACATAGAGGTGTTCACGGTTTGGATAAAAATCGATCCATACCGAAAAACTAAACAAAGCTGATTAAATAAATTGATTTTATTTGGGTTTGGTTTGGTTTTCGATTTTTAAAAACCAATAATGTTTGGTTTGATTTTTATTTTGTTTGAGATAACCGAAGAAATAACTGAACAGAACCGAAAAATTATATACATATATTTTATTATTATACATACAAAATATATTAATGTAACGACCTGTTCCCGTCGTTATGGAAAAGCCAAGGGGGAAAGAATTTGGGCCAGAAAACTTTTGAGTAGTGACTTGAGAATTCCTAGCCTAGTCCAGATTTGGATGAAATCTGAGTCAGGTGAGGTCTAGGGAAATCTGGTAATAAATGAGAGAGTTAATTATGAATTTGATCATATGAATGTATAGCCAAGACGTTAGGGAGCCCGTACGGCTTTACGGAATCGAATTCGGGCGAGTAGAACTCCCGAAACTGATCTTAGCGTGAACGGATAGTTTTTGACTGTCAAGGGTTGAAGGTGTGTTGTGAAATGGGAGTTGGAAACTCAAATTCCGACTCTCTGTCTCCGTGCAAGCCGCCAGGGTGGGATTAATTCCGCATGGGCGGGGCCGCTGTGGTGGAATGGGGTCCGCCGTAGCGGGCCAGTCGCGACTTAAGTGGGGGAAAAACCCCAATTTCATTATTTTTCGGCAACTTTCTTTCTTGAGAGCTAAGAGACGACCCAGGGCAAGTTCTTGACAGTTTTCCACCTCTTCTAGCGCTAAAGGTAAGGTTTTTACTCCCCTAATCCATTTTTCGATCCGTAGAACTTAGATTCTTGGGTAATTATCCTTGGGGGAGGGTTTTGACCTGAAGTTAATGGTGGAAAAAGCCCTAAGTTGGGTATTGGGATCTTGGATTTGGCCTAGGGTTGATAATGTCGATTGTAATATGGGTAATTAGCCCTCGTTTATTGATCCTTGCTTAATTTATTATTTTTAGACCATGAACAAGCGGAAAGAATCCAGAAAAGGAAAGCTCAAGAGTCGTAGGAGGATTCAAGCTTAGTTTCGAGGTAGGTGATGGTTTGATTTCATGTTTGTGTGCTATATGTCGGTAATTGCTTCATTGTAATGCATGCATGTATGTGAATGAGGCACTGTAGATCGAACTTAATGAAATGAGTACGAATGAACAATTGCATGCCATGAGCCTAATACTTGATTGTATGATTATGAGTATGTATATTATGGGTGTGATTGTGATTGTGGTTGTGCTGATTGGATCAAGTGTCACGTTTCGACACATACATTGGATTGGGTGTCACGTTCCGACACATACCTTGGATCGAGTGTCACATTCTGATACATATATTGAATCGGGTGTCACGTTCCGACAAATATATTGGATTGGGTGTTACGTTCTGACACACTAACAGTTTGGGTATGAGTTCCATGAGAGGACCATTGTACTGGCGTATTTACTTGTTATTGAGAATGTGGAATTGTACATTGCTCTTGAAATGATAACTAATTTATATATTATGTATATGCGTGTTTGCTGTGTTGTGATTACTTGTATATGTTTTGCTTACTAGAATAGTCGCGTGATCCTATCTGTACACTATAGTTGTGTACTGATACTGCACTTGCTCGTTCTTTGTTGAGTACAGGGCATCTTCAGGTGGCTACGGATAGACCTCAGCTAGGAGATTAGTGATCGAGACCGGATTCAAGGGTGAGCTAGTCTTTCAGGCTTCGATGGGTCTTTCAATTTTGTTTAGTCTCTTCCTTTCGGACTCAGACTGTTCTAGTAGTTTTTCTTACGTTAGTTTCGGGTTGTACCCCTTTCTTAGACTTGTTCATTTTGATAGTTTTGGTACAATGACTTTCAGATTCTAGGGGTTGTTTTCCGCAATAGTTTTGATAGTTGTCTTGGTTAAACTTCGGAGTTTATGGGAACTCCATATTTTTTAGACATTTAAACCTGCTTCCGTATCTTTAAATGTTCTAGTTTTCGTTACCTTGTTTAGTTGTAGTAATGGTTCTCCCACTAGAGGGTTAGTATGGGTGCCAATCACGACGGTCTAGGTCGTGACAAAGTTGGTATCAGAGCCCTAGGTTTGTTGATCTCATTGTACCAAAATGATTCTAGTAGAGTCTTGCGGAACGGTACGGAGACGTCCATACTTTTCTTCGAGAGGCTATAGGGCTTTAGGAAATCTCTTTGTTTCTACTCCTTTCGTGCTATGACTTAATTCCAATTGGTATCTGGTGATCCAAATTGGTATCTAATCTTCTTCACTCTTCTCTCCGCAAACGGTTAACACCCGTTTCAATAGTGTCAGGCCCATAGCCCCCATCAATGAGCCAGCCGAAGAGTCCGCAGCACGAGGCCGCGGTCGAGGTAGGGGTAGAGAAAGAGCAAGGGGTAGAGGCCGAGGAAGGGTGGCACCCGCTAGGGGTGGAGCTCTAGTTGAGAATGCTCCTAGAGATGAGGCTCCTCCTGCGCATCACGAAGAGGTAGAAGAGAATGTGGAAATTGAGGACCAGGAGGAGGTTAGACCAGAGGGGGATGCACAGGCAGAGGCTACAAGTGTTCCTCCCTTAGACCCAGTGTTAGCTCAACAGATTATGAATTTTCTGAAGGGATTGGTCGGTCCTGGAGTCCTTCCCACAGTGCAAGTGACTCAACCTCCAATCAATCCCCCCATTGTTGTTACTATTCCCAGGGTGAATGGAGCTATAGGCACTGATGCCTTTTTCCGTTTCCTATTGGGTCCTGTGATGACTGGTAATGAGCATGAGATGCTAACTAAGTTTTTGAAACTAAAGCCGCTTGTGTTCCATGGTTCTGAGAGTGAGGAGGCCTATAAGTTTATTTTGGACTGCTATGAGAGGCTACACAAGTTAGGTATTGTACACCAGCATGGGGTAGAGTTCTTGACCTTCCAGTTTTAGGGTGAGGCTAAGAAGTGGTGGAGGGCCTATGTGGAATGCAGATCGTCAGTTTTACACCCACTCACTTGGATGCAGTTTCATGCTCTGTTTCTAGAAAAGTATGTGCCCCGGACTTTGAGAGACTGCAAGAAGGATGAGTTCATGGCTTTGGAGCAGGGTGGTATGTCTGTAGCTGCTTATGAGGCTAAATTCCATGCTTTGTCTAGATATGCTACACAATTGGTGACTACTGAGGAGGAGATGATTCGTTTATTCGTCAAGGGATTGAACCCTGAATTACAGGTATTGTCTGTTCACATGACTTCTGTAGGAAAATGTTTTAATGAGGTGACAGACTTTGTAAAGAAAGTAGAGGGAGTTCGACGTGATGGGCAGGACAAAGCTCTGGCTAAGAAGCCCAAGAGCACATGTAACTTCCATGGTTCCTACTCCAAAGGTTCAGGTAGGCCGACGCTTACAGCCCGTCCAATTCAGTCAGCCATGCCCATTTCTACAGGTAGTTACTCAGGAAATCCACAACAGAATTTTATTCAGGATAGCTAGGGAGCCGCGCCTTTGGCTAGCGGCATGCCATCTTTTGATCGTAGTTGCTATAATTGTGGAGAACCCAGACATATAAGGAGAGATTGTCTCCAACCGCGCATGTTGACCCCCCCGCAGCAGCAGACTAGAGCAGTGGTACCCGCGGGCAACGATAATAATGGTAGAGGACGTCCACAAGGTGGGCAATGAGGGAATCAATGAGGACGTGCAGGTAGGGGAAATGGTAATGCAGGTAGAGGAGCAGTGCATCCACGTAAGGAGGTCGCCTGTCAAGATGACAGGGCTCAGTTTTATGCCTTTTCGGGCAAGACCGAGGTGGAGACATTTGATGCAGTGATCACAGGTACTATTCTTGTCTGTGAACGGATGGCTAATGTGTTGTTTGATCCTGGTTCTACTTTTTCATAGGTGTCAGTTCAGTTTGCCTTGGGGTTTGATGTGGTTTGTGATGTACTTGATGCCCCCATCCATGTTTCTACCCCAGTTGGAGAGTCTGTCATAGTCCCCCATGTTTATCGTGCTTGTCCTGTTATGGTTATGGGTTTCCAAACTTGGGCTGATTTGGTTATACTGGATATGACTGACTTTGATATAATCTTAGGCATGACTTGGTTCTCCCCCTATTATGTTGTGCTTAATTGTAATACTAAGTCTGTAACTCTAGAGATTCCGAGAAGAGAAAAGTTAGAGTGGGAAGGGATGTACAAGCCTAAGCCAACTGAGGTCATATCTTCCATTCGGGCTAGGAAACTGGTGGGGCAGGGGTGTTTGGCGTTTTTGGCTCATGTTCGGGATGTTGATGTTGATTCTCCCTCTATTGAGTCTATTCCTGTAGTGTCTGAATTTAGAGAAGTGTTTCCTACCGATTTGCCTGGTATGCCTCCGGGTAGAGATATAGATTTCTGCATTGACTTGAAACCTGGTACTCGCCCCATCTCCATTCCTCCTTATCGCATGACTCCGGCGGAGTTGAGAGAGCTTAAAGCTCAAATTCAGGAACTTCTTGATAAAGGTTTCATCCTTCCTAGTGCCTTCCTGTGGGGTGCTCCTATCTTGTTTGTTAAGAAAAAAGATGATAGTATGAGGATGTGCATAGACTACCGACAGTTGAATAGGGTAACCATTCGGAATAAGTATCCACTGCCTCGGATAAATTATCTTTTTGACCATATGCAGGGTGCATCAGTTTTCTCTAAAAGATTGATCTAAGGTCTGGTTACCATCAGCTAAAGATTAGGCCTGAGGATGTACCAAAACCGGCATTCAGGACCCGCTATGGGCACTATGAGTTTCTAGTGATGTCGTTTGGTTTGACAAATGTGCCTGCAGCTTTCATGAGTTTGATGAATGAAGTGTTCAAACCATTTCTGGATTCATTTTTATTGTTTTATTGATGACATTTTGGTTTATTCAAAGAGTAAGGAAGAACATACCGACCATCTTTGTATTTTTTTGGGTGTTCTTGGGAGACAAAAGTTGTATGCTAAATTTTCCAAGTGTGAGTTCTGGTTGACTTCAGTTGCCTTTTTGGGGCATGTGGTTTCAAGGGAAGCGGTAATGGTAAATCCCCAACAGATCGAAGCAGTCAAGAATTGGGTCCGGCCTAGTTCTGTGACTGAAATTAGGAGTTTTATGGGGCTCACCAGCTACTATTACTAGTTTGTGAAGAATTTTGCTTCTATCGCCACGCATTTGACAAGGTTGACCAAAAGGAGGTACCTTTCGAGTGGACTGACAAATGTGAAGAGAGCTTTCAAAAGTTCAAGACTCTTTTGACCACAACACCTATTTTGGCACTACCGGTGGAAGGTAAAAATTTCATTGTTTATTGTGATGCTTCACATTCGGGTTTGGGTGCGGTGTTGATGCAGGATAAGAATGTCATAGCTTATGCATCGCGGCAGTTGAAGGTGCATGAGCAAAATTACCTGACACATGATTTGGAGTTGGCAGGGGTAGTGTTTGCTCTCAAGATCTGGTGGCTTTACCTTTATGGTGTCAAGTGTGAGGTGTTTACTGACCATCACAGCTTACAACATGTATTCACTCAGAAGGACCTGAATCTGAAACAGCGAAGGTGGATAGAGTTACTCAAGGACTATGATGTTACCATCCAGTATCATCCGAGTAAGGCTAACGTGGTGGCAGACGCATTAAGACGGAAGGCGGTTAGTATGGATAGTCTAGCTTGCTTGGGTGTATCCAAGCAACCTTTGGCCAAGGAAATTCAAACCTTGGAGTCTAAGTTCATGCGGCTGGGCATCTCAGAAAAAGGTGGGGTGTTAGCTAGCATTGAGGTTAGGCCCACATTTATTGAGGAGATCAAGGCCAAACAGTTTGAGGATGATAATTTAAATGAGCTCAGAAAGAAGACCACGACTCTTGATGCTGGTGGTGTGCTCAGTTTTAAGGGAAGAGTTTGTGTTCCCCGAGTGGATGACTTGATTTAGAAAATGTTGACAGAATCCCATGGTTCGCGGTATTCCATTCATCCGGGTGTGACCAAGATGTACCGAGACTTGAAGCGACTTTATTGGTGGCCTGGCATGAAGAAAGACATAACAGAGTTTGTGGCTAAGTGCCAAAACTGTCAGCAGGTAAAATATGAACACCAAAGGCCTGCAGGTTTTCTTCAGGGAATGCCAATTCCGGGATGAAAATGGGAAAGGATAGCTATGGATTTCGTGGTTGGCCTCCCCAAGACCTTGGGAAAGTTTG
This sequence comes from Solanum etuberosum, assembly GCA_029582245.1. NCBI lineage: Eukaryota > Viridiplantae > Streptophyta > Magnoliopsida > Solanales > Solanaceae > Solanum > Solanum etuberosum. The sequence continues at coordinate 19,488 of JAJONR010006056.1, read as the reverse complement.
ATTTCATTTGGGTGGTGGTCGATAGAGTGACTAAGTCCGCCCACTTCATTCCAGTCAGAGTGGATTATAATGCTCAGCAGTTGGCTAAGGTGTATCTGAAGGAGATAATGAGGCTGCATGGAGTGCCCCTTTCTATCATCTCGAACTGTGGTACGCAGTTCACTTCCAAGTTTTGGGGAAAATTGCATGAGGAGTTGGGCACTCAACTCACTTTTAGCACAGCCTTCCATCCGCAAACGGACGGGCAGTTAGAGAGGACTATTCAAGTGTTAGAGGACATGTTGAGGGCATGTGTGATTGACTTTGGAGGACATTGGGATAAGTTCCTACCTTTGTGTGAGTTCTCCTATAATAACAGTTACCACTCCAGCATTGATATGGCACCGTTTGATGCCCTTTATGGGAGGGGATGTAGATCACCCATAGGATGGTTTGAGGCTGGAGATGTGAAACCTTTGGGGGTTGATTTGGTAAAGGATGCTCAAGATAAGGTAAGAGGCATCCAAGCTAAACTTCTAGCAGCCCAGAGTCGACAGAAGAAGTATGCAGACCATAAGGTAAGAGACATGACATTTCAGGTCGGTGAACAAGTTCTTCTTAAAGTGTCACCCATAAAATGGGTGATGAGATTCGGCAAGAAGGGCAAGCTTAGTCCTCGGTACATTCGACCATTTGATATTCTTGACTGTGTAGGGCCAGTGGCTTATAGGTTGGCCTTACCTCCTAGCTTATCTGGAGTTCATCCAGTGTTTCATGTGTCCATGTTTAAGAAGTATCATGGGGACGGGGATTACATCATAAAATGGGACTCAGTTTTGTAAGATAAAGACCTTCAGTATGAGGAGGAACCGGTTGCAATTCTTGATCGCGAAGTCCGGAAGCTGAGGACTAAGGAGATAAAGTCCATGAAAGTTCAATGGAAGCATCCCCCGGTTGAGGAAGCTACTTGTGAAACCGAGAAGGACATGTGAGACAAGTATCCCAGTTATTCGACGATTTGGGTACTACTCTACCCTTACTTTAGCCAATTTTTCGTAGTTATCACTCGAGGACCTGTTCTCGTCGTTATGGAAAAGCCAAGGGGGAAAGAATTTGGGCCAGAAAACTTTTGAGTATTGACTTGGGAATTCCTAGCCTAGTCCAGATTTGGACGAAATCTGAGTTAGATGAGGTCTAGAAAAATATGGTAATGAATGAGAGAGTAATTATGAATTTGATCACATGATTGGATAGCCAAGACGTTAGTGAGCCCGTACGACTTTACAGAATCGAATTCAAGCGAGTAGAACTCCCGAAATTGATCTTAGCATGAACGGGTAGTTTTTGAAAGTCAAGGGTTGACAGTTTTCCACCTTTTCTAACGCTAAAGGTAAGGTTTTTACTCCCCTAATCCATTTTTCGATCCGTAGAACTTAGATTCTTGGGTAATTATCATTGGGGGAGGGTTTTGACCTGAAGTTAATGGTGGAAAAAGCCCTAAGTTGGGTATTGGGATCTTGGGTTTGGCCTAGGGTTGATAATGTCAATTGTAATCCGGGTAATTAGGCCTCGTTTATTGATCCTTGCTTAATTGATTGTTTTTAGACCATGAACAAGCGGAATGAATCCAAAAAGGGAAGGCTCAAGAGTCTTAGGAGGATTCAAGCTTAGTTTCGAGGTAGGTGATTGTCACTCCGCGAGGCTACCCCCTGGACGTAAACACGGGACCTAGGATCACGAGTGACCCCAAGCTAACCCTGAGTTGGCATATCATAAGCATACTAAAAGATTACTAAATAAAATAGACTATGCGGAAGCTTAAAACCATAATTAACTGAAAGATGGGGAATACCCAATACTAATCTGATTATATAAAAGACTATGAGTTTAATAACAACTGGAAGGTCAAACTCAAAACTAAAGTTGAATCTAATACTATGTCTGAAAAATCCTCTAACTGACTAAAGTTGCTGGGACATGCCCTAGCTAACTCTAGCGAAACTGAAAACTGAATAAAAAGACTAAAGTGTAAAGCATGTCTATTGTCCTCGAAGTATGAGGACTCACCACTGAAGCTGCTAAACTGGAGATCGTGAACCGATCTATGCGTGATCTGGATGCTGAGTACCTGAATCTACATCATGAAAGGATGTAGCACAGAGTATGCGTCAGTACTGAGCATGCAGGATATAGAGTATAGCTGAATAAAATACATAACTGAACAAAGCATACTGAGGAATAACATAATCTGAACTGAATATAAATGCTGGAATATACTAAAGACTGAACTAAATGCAATGACCAAGTACTAATTCTGAACATGACATACTGAGACTGAATGCTGAAATATAACTGAAAACCTGGTCGAATGCACTAGAGTCTGACTGTGGGAGCTACTATTAACCGACATAAAACCACGTGAGCTAAACGTGGAGTCTGATGTATACGCCTCATCGAGAGGGCCCAATATACCTTGCAAGGGTATAAAGGCATGACTGGCGTGATCACTAAATCTGATGCCCACAGAGGGGACTTACAAACCTACGGGGGCACGTAGTTCTGGGACTATACGGGTACGTTGAACCCTAGTCCAACTCGATATTAAGTCTACTCCCAACTGAATATGTATGTAACACATTATGATTGAATTACTGAAATGCTGAATAGCTCAAAATACTGACATGCAAAATATGAGAATGTAACAATTATATACTGATAATGAAACATTCGAAAACTGGGGCATGTATATCTGTTTATCTGACCTAGCTAGTGTAATTCATGAACTAAACGAATCTACACAACTAGGGTTCTGAGTTTCATGCAAAGAACTAAGCAATGATGTCACGAAAACATGATAATCTGATTAAGAATACTATAACAGCTAAATCACAACAATTATCTAAAGTTCTAGAAACCCTAGGTCTAAGCAATATATAGGGAATAAAGAATCTGACTGAATTCTAGGGACCTAGTGGAAGAAAGGAATCCACTAGTGAAATCCCACATACCTGGTGACGAAATTCAAGGAGAAATCTTTCGATTTCGGGGCTGAAACTGAAGAAAACTTGTTGCGTTCTTGGAAGGGTTTGGGTCGCCTCTTTTCTCCTCTTTTGTTCTAACTTTGATGAATTTTTAGTGAATGAATCGCTTAGGGTAAGATTTGACTAAGTTACTAGGCTCAAACTGACCAAAACTATGTAGTTTAAGGATCAAACGACGTAGTTTAAGTGCCCAACGCATAGGGAAAAGGACCAAAACGACCCTGACTTAATTCTGGCGAAGCCCATCCACGGAGGGAATGACGGTCCGTCGTTTGACCTACCGGCCGTCGTTTGGGTTCGTCGTTCATGATCTGCCCGACAGGGCTTCACTAAAACGAGCATAACCTTTTACTCGGAGATGGGATTTTAGCAAACTCGGTGGCGTTGGAAAGAGGATTCAATTATCTACCACTTGGTAGGTCATGGGCCACCTAATTCCTTTTTTGCTAAGGGTTATGACCATTTGAAGTTGACCCAACAACAATTTCCCTCTAAATGGCTACTAAACCTCACCTACAGTCCGTAGGTCCAACCACAGACCGTACTGGTCGATCGTGGGTGGGATCAGAGACCCTAAATATTTGGTGCTCAATGACAGACCCCACCTACGGACCGTGTGTCAGACCACAAACCGTCGGTGGCTTCCTTGGTTTTTACACCAGGTCTGGAAAGCTGCATTTTTTTCTATTTTCTCAAATCCAAGGTGTTACAGTGATTGTTTGATTTCATGTTTGTGTGCTATATGTCGGTAATTGCTTCATTGTAATGCATGCATGTATGTGAATGAGTCACTGTAGATCAAACCTTATGAAATGAGTACAAATGAACAATTGCATGCCATAAGCCTAATACTTGATTTTATGATTATGAGTATGTACATTATGGGTGTGATTGTGATTGTGGTTGTGCTGATTGGATCGGGTGTCACGTTCCGACACATACATTGGATCGGGTGTCACGTTCCGACACATATCTTTGATCGGGTGTCACATTCTGACACATATATTGGATCGGGTGTCACGTTTCGACACATATATTGGATCGAGTGTCACGTTCCGACACACTAACAGTTTGGGTATGGGTTCTATGAGAGGACCATTGTACTGTCGTATATACTTGTTATTGAGAATGTGGAATTGTACATTGTTCCTGAAATGACAATTGATTTATATATTCTGTATATGCGTGTTTGATGTGTTGTGATTACTTGTATATGTTTCACTTACTGGAATAGCCGCGTGATCCTACCAGTATACTGTGGTTGTTCTGATACTGCACTTGCTCATTCTTTGTTGAGTACAGGGCATCTTCAAGCGGCTACGGATAGACCTCAGCTAGGAGATTAGTGATCGAGACCAGATTCAAGGGTGAGCCAGTTCTTTCAGGCTGCCATGGGTCCTTCAATTTTGTTTAGTCCCTTCCTTTCGGACTCAGACTGTTCTAGTAGTTTTGCTTATGTTAGTTTCGGGTTGTACCCCTTTCTTAGACTTGTTCATTTTGGTAGTTTCGGTACAATGACTTTCAGATTCTAGGGGTTGTTTTCCGCAATAGTTTTGATAGTTGTCTTGGTTAAACTTCGGAGTTTATGGGAACTCCATATTTCTTAGACATTTAAACCTGCTTCCGTATCTTTAAATGTTCTAGTTTTCGTTACCTTGTTTAGTTGGGTTGTAGTAATGGTTCTCCCACCGGAGGGTTAATGTGGGTGCCAATCACGACGGTATGGGTCGTGACAATTATTTATATAACCAATTTTAAAGATCTTATATATGTTTTTATCAAAATTATTTATCTATTAATGAAAGAAAAAATATTCGAAACGAAAACATTTATCTTATTAATTTCATGTATATGAGTGTCTAAAACAATTCTTGGTAGGATTAGTAATGTCAGTGTCTCTTCCTTCTAAGACAAAATGGTGAATTTTGAAGCTTTATTCACAGTAAATTTTGTGATCGAAAGTTCTGTAATATCAACCGTTCTAATTATTTTTTATTTTGAATGGATTGTTCGTCACTTTTTTTCCGTTTTGAATGAATTGTTTCTTTTATTTTTGTGTATGGTTAATAACCAAATAAACGAACCAAACCGAACCAAAATCGATAACAACCAAACCGATAAATATATATTATATTTATTTTGGTTTGATTTTGAGAATTTAAAAACCGATTATGTTGGTTTGATTTCTTATTTATCAATTTAATAAATAAGAAAACAAAAAAGTAATAAACGATATTTATACAAATTACTGAATGGAAAAGTAAATTGGTAAGGGCAAATTAATCAAATCACGATTTTTCTACATTTAATAATAAATAAAACAAAGAATTGTTACAAATAAATCAAAATAAGGGAGCTAAGCATAATATTGTAAACTATGAGGGAGGTTAGTGTTACTGAGCAAAATATGAGGGGAGATCTCTGAAACTATCCCTAATTTTTTCAAATGTGGGTTAAAAACCACTTGTGTAGGTCGGGGTTGAGAATTGGGGGGCCGCGCACTACCCCGTCGGCCTAAGCCTCGTTACGAGAACTGGTGCTTTCTAACTCTCTATGTGGAGTAAAAGCCACTTGACCGTCAGGAGAAGAGCTCATATAAAAATTCAATGGAGAAGTAATTGAATAAACAAGAATGCTCCTTACAAAATAATTGTAACAATACATTAAAACAATGATTATTGTAATTAAACTTTGGTCGATTCTCAGCATGGGTAATCCTTCATCTAGTTTTGTATAAGATACAAGAGTTGAGTGTACTTGAGAAATGTATTGTCCACATGACATTGAAACAGAGAAGCATTAGGCCATAGTTGAGGCCTCTTTCCTACAATTAAGCTGAAAATTACATGTTTATTTTCTCTGGAAGTTAAAAGCCTTGATCGAGAAGGCAAAAATGAAGGCGAAGAGGATACAAAATGCGATGATAATGATGGCAACGTATGGCACAAAATCACTCTCGAATCCAAAATAACTCTTCACGAATTGTTCGAGTGTTAAATTTTCCTCAAGTTCATCCGTTAAGTCCCCGAACTGAGAAGCAACTAATCCATACAATGTCCATGAGACAGGACATATATAATAATACCATCTCCACCACAGTGGAATCCTCTGCAAGAGAAAGGAGCTAGAAATGAGAATAACTGAAATTAGGTATAATTGTTGATCATCTGTGATGTGTTGAAGGAAGAACTTACTGTTTTGGGAACAACAAAACCGGAGAAGAGGTTCCACATTGCGTAAAAGAAATTCGATATTATTCCAGCAACACTCAAGTTTGGAGTAACAGCTACTGTCATCATCCCATAAAGTGTGAAGTATAACAAGGTGAAAAACATGAAGAATTGATACCAAAAGAACTTGGCTATTGTCCATTCAAATCCTATCATGCCATACGCTATCACGCCAAACACAACTGTTTGAACTAAAATGTAAGGAAGCTCAATCACAATCTGCAAAACAACAATAAACTTATAAGAAGGAGATCCAATCACGCAAGGCATTGGTCGCGTATACCTACATCGAATGCTTAGTTACCTGACCAAAAGCATATGGAAAAGCTGAATACATGCCAGCAGCTCTTTCTCTATAGAAGACTGTTCTCTCAATGGAAACAACTGGCTGTGCTACGGAAGCATTTTGTATACCGAGAAATAGAACAGATGCATACATGGAACCTGCTGCATTAAAAAGATCTTGCTTCCTTCTCCTGATATTCCACACTAACATTATTTCAGGAATCAAATTTCGACTTCTTTTTTTTTGTGGATAAAGCAACAAAATTGGTTACCTTCTAGAGCCAAGATCCCAGAAAACTGTTCCAAACATGAGGGCGGTGAACGACGTAAAAAGAATTCTCACAGCAGTGTATGATGGATTTCTCCAATAGGACCAATGCTGTTTCCAAAGGCAAGCTATGCATTGGTTGAAGAAAGATCGCGAGTACTTAGTCGAAAAATTCAATTCTTTTGAACCTGGGGTTGATATACTTGCTTCTCTGATCAAAGATTTATTGTTTCTGAATATTCGTCAACACAGTAATGATTCCTCAGTTTAGTACCATCCCATTTCAAAACTTATTGAAAATAACTCTGCTCATAAGTAAAGGGAAATGTAGCACTTTGACTACAAGTGGAATCTTTTTTGCCTAAGCTAGACTCTTTTGTGCAAAACTTATATGTTAACATAGGATCCGGTAATTTTAATCCTTGTAGCGTTGAAAGAACAAACATGCTTATATTGTATTTGGATTTACATATAAAGTGTGCAGAGCTGATATATCAATACATGGTGGTTCTTTTTATTAATTGTAAGACAGAGGAACAGATTCACATAGCTACTAGCTCCAACTAGTTCGAGATTTAGGCATAGTTGAGCGAATTCCGTTTGGTTCTCAAAGAATACCTGTATAGTTCTGAGCTTTTATATAGTACTGCAAAATTAACGCCAAGGGCAGCTTCTTGTGCTTTCGATGTGATCTCTAACACCCAAGTGGCAGGATTATAACCATCCTTGATTTTAGGTACTCCGTTTATTCCCTGAGAAAAGGAAAAAGTGGCCAAATCATACATAAACATTGTGAGATGGGATAAAAGCTAACCGAGCAAGGACGTCAACAACTTGTTATCAGTACTACCTCAAAGTATTTGATTAACTCGGACGAATGGTGGCCTAATGGACCGACATAGATTTCTTCACCTCCTTGTTTTAGAAGCACCAACTGTGCAGAAACAATTTTACAAGTCAAGTACGATGGAAACAGTTATGTCAAGTGTCTGTAAGATCGATAAACTGCTTAGTTATATTAAGCTAATCTACTTTGATCCACAAGGTAATTTTACTTGTTATTGGAATTATATTCTTATTTAACAGCAGTTTGTATTAGCTACAGAGCTTGACAGAAAAAAGAAACAAGCTAAGACGGAATGGTTACCTCGTCAAATGCATCAAAGATGTCAATGCTGGGTTGGTGGATGGTACATACGACTGTTCGACCAGTATCAACTGTGTTTCTAACTGTTCTCATGACAATTGCAGCGGCTCTAGCATCGAGGCCTGAGGTTGGTTCATCCATGAATATTATAGATGGATTGGCAACAAGCTCAACAGCTATAGTAAGTCGCTTGCGCTGCTCAACCGAAAGACCACTCCCACTGGGTAATCCAACAAGTGCTTCCTTCAGTGGGGTTAGTTCCACAAGATCCATCACCTCTTCAATGAACATCTGGATACATTTCATTTTAATATGTTATCACCTAGCCTAAATATTGCAAACACTTCTGTTGTCCTTCAAAAATAAATAGTTCATTTGAGGAGACAAGTATTTTCCAGAAATAATTGCAAGGTAATAATAATAGGCATTTCTCTAAGCTGATTTTCTGCGTATGATCTCGTAAGAAAAATCAATAATTTTTCTAGAGAATATAACAAGCAATACTTCCTCCATCTCATTTTATGTGAAGATGTATGACTAGACATAGAGTTTACAAAATTAAGAAGATTTTTGACATGTAAGCTAAATATATGCAAAGTATCAAAGTTGCATCTTTTAATGAATGATAGTGAGAGTTCCGCGTTTCATTTTCCCTTTCCTTATAAAAGATTGAAGTTTTATATCAACTGGATCCCAACAGGTCTGTCCTTAAAGAAGAAAAATGGGATGCTAAGAAAAATTAGTTTCCAAAAAGAGAAAGGTATCATTCTTTATGGGACAAACTAAAAAAGAAAGTATACTATATAAAATAGGACAAAGGAAGTAATATATTAGGAATTTGCAAACGCTGGTCGTATAATCTTTAATTGATCTTACTCCATTATCACATGTATTGATCTGAAATCTACAATGATAGCTTTCTCTGTCTTATCTATTCTTCATAGTATACAAAAATTGCTCTAGTCATGTAGAATCAAATGCATGTCTGAGTGAATTTGAGGCTGATATTTCCTAAATGAGGCTAAGTGCTGCAAAGTCATAACAATATGCTATTTTCGAAAGCATATAACGGAAGGTTGCAAAAACCAGAACATATAAGACAGCAAATTCACCCTTCAGGGAGACGACGACTAAAAGAATACATTTATCAGAAATGAAGTCTGACATAACAAAAGAGTACCTTTCTAGTTGCGCTGTCAACTTCTTGAGGCAATCGAAGCCATGCTGAAAATTGCAATGATTCATGTACTGTAAGATTAGGAGAATGAATATCTGTTTGTTCACAATATCCTGCAATTCGTGCAAATGTTTCTTGCTTCTTCGGATATCCTGATATTGTTATGCTTCCTTCTATATATCCATGTGTCTTTCTACCAGCCAAAACATCCATCAAAGTGGTTTTCCCAGCTCCACTAATACCCATTAGAGCTGTAAGGACTCCTGGACGGAGAGCACCACTAATTCCCTTCAAAAGCTCTAACCGGGCCTCCAAAACACCTTGAGGTTTTATATCCTACGAGAGTAACGTATCTTGAGTATATATAGATCCAAAAGGACTGCAATGGTTTCAAGTACTTCACAGAAGCTTTCCTTTTTACTTCAAATTTACGCTATAAGCAAAAATGTAATGTGACTATTTCCACCACATCCTAGATATAGATATGTTTATTTTAATAAAATTGTCCATCCGATAATTAATTAGCAGCTAATCTCATTAGTCATAGGACATCACCTTTTAGCATAAATTTTCAAATTAGCTCTTTTAAAAGAATGCTCATTTTCTTGCAAGCAACGAATATATTCAAAAACAGAAAGCATTTGAATAGCGTGGAGAGTTTTATACGTTTTGGAAGAGTTAACATTTCATCTCTTTAAAGCAAAATGATACTTGGGGCAGTTTGGTGATCTCTATATGAAAACTAAATAAAGATAATTCCAAAAGTAATATGCAAAAATATAAAGGACCACTTTTTTATGTACCTGAGGCACATCGACTGCATATCTGATATCATCAAAAACTAGCGAAAGAGGTTGAAATGGTAAAATCATCCCTCCCTTCTTGATTGACTTGGTTTCTCGAATAGGTGCATTTCTTTGGCCCTCATTCTGCATTTCTGCATGATTCAAGTAGCTGTTATATGAAGCAGCCCGTGTACTTCTATGCCCTTTTTTTGTTAAAGAGTCAACTAAACCATAAACCATTTTATGGATTTTAGGTGTCTAAACATTTTCTAACAACCTTAGACGCTATTTTGCCGTTTCATCTGTATTATGTTGCTTTAGTTTGTATAAGATTGACAAACTATAAACTTATCATCTTTATAGCAAATGGCGTAATCCATCTTGCTCATCAACTCAAATGTTAACAAGTAATTTTGAATCATGTAGACAAGAAGTACCTCCTGGTGATGACTTTATGTCTATATTCCGTATCTTTGTGTTCCTTTCGACAACTGTTTCAACAGGGAAAACTGCACCAGATTTTCCAAATGCTGCATACAAATATAATTAATTTCAGTTTTTCAGAAGCATGTTAGAAGTTGATAGATGGAAGTGATTGCAACTCAAGTCAGACAAATAAAACATACGCTTGAGGTAAGTTAAGGCTATTGTAGCCATAAAATTGAAAAAAACAACGTATCCTAGCACTGCGCCTACTCCAATCCAATACCAGTGTGCATCAGGAAACATTGCCCGAGACTTTAACACTACAACTCCTAGTGTATCTGTTGAGCCAGGAACATTCTGCAATAGGAGTACTAGTTCAGATGAAATGAACTTTGTGTATGAAATTTCAAAGCAAGAGAAGGATTGCTTACATTTCTCCAACTATTGCCGAGAAACTCATTTACAGTTATGGCATTCTGTGCATACATCATCGGAGAACACCAGTAACCCCATAACCACCATTTTTTCACATCATCTGCAAACAAATAGCACAGTTATCAGCACTTTTACCGAATGCAAAAATATACTCCCTGTCTCTATGCTTAGCAACCTGGATCAGAAAATATGGATCAAACTACCCTCAACTTCAGAGACTAATAAAGCTCTAATAAAAGATATGGAATATGAATTAGTCTTACATTATCATTGTTCTGTTAGATATTATCATAGTTCGCGTAGGTGTCACAAAATTCTACCTTCAGTTACTATTAAGCTACTGTGATCTTTTTTGACATGATAGCTGAGAAAGATATTCTCACCTCGATCCATTATGAATCCACCCATTACAAGAACAAGAAGTAATGCAAGCGATCCCAATGTGTTTGCGATTATCATTTTCCTTCCAACAGCTGCCATGAAGCGAAATAATCCAGAAGCCATCTGGTCAACACATATCACTAGAAATAACTGCTTGGAGAACCTGCCATGGTAATCCTTTCGTTCCACAATCAGTTTAACAAAGAAAAATAAGGAAAATGGATATGCAATAGCTTCAGATTGTGAATATCAAAATCCTAACTAAAGATATAAATATTCTCATTGTGAGAACATGTAAGTGAAAACACAAATTTTGTTCAACTTCGAAAAGCCTCTGCAAGTATGCTTTCAAAGTTACAGAATAAGTATTTAAAATCAAGATCTGAATCCTCGAGATCCAATGTTACAGAAGCTAAACTGATACTAGTGTTGATTTATTTACCTTACGATGTTTGGATCAAATCCTATTGCATAATATGTGATAGAAACCCAAATGGAAGACTCGATAATTGAGATTGGGATCTTGACTATCCATGCAGGCAAAGTATAAGCCCATACAGGAAAGAAGAGAAGGTTGTGCTGCTTGAAGAAGACCGGAAGCTTCAAGATAGTGAAAGGAACCTCTGAGCACCCATTGAACATAGCTGCAATTACTGTAAAGAACAATGCACCCATAAAGATGAATCCATCTGTCTGTGTCACCTTCGGCATCTTGATTCGCAGGAACAGTGTCATTGTTATAGAAGCCAATAACAGATGCTGAAATCACCAAAGTCTTACACTTAGTTTTCACCAAGAAACTAAGAATAATTACAAGTGTAATGATACAAATAATTGTATATAAATAGTTATTTCAAATGCGTCTGTGAAACCTATACGTTTGCTCTGGACTATTGCAATACATAGAACATAAACTAACATGGTGCTACAACTCCATCAGGATATTTTGTATAAACACGGAACAAAAAGACAAGATAAAACTTGCTGGCCGACTCACTTGTATTATCTTGAACAAGTAGACAAATATATTCCTCTTCATGAGAAGGATTTCTCTAGACATGCAAGCTTTCAAAAGTTCCCTCTTTTTAACGCCATACTTGTTGGTGGTTAGAGCATCAGGATGCTTGTTGGCCTTGTCAAAAGGAACAGAAAGGTCATTTGCAAGTTCGCGTCCGACATGGAAGGACTGAAATGCTTCAAAGAACACCCTGGATGAAACAAATTTGTATGGCTCATCTGTCCTTGCCCAGTATTGCTCCTGATCTTTCCTAGAGGTCACCTATGTAGGGAAATTTAATGGTTCAGTCGATACTATGGTTTTAACGTAAGTAGAAAATAGTAATGAAGAATGAGATTTACTTCTTGCAAGAAATCAGCTACTCCCTTTCTCCTAGGACATTTAAACCCCACATCCTCAAAGAATTCAAGAACATGTTCACGTGGACCTTGATACACAATTCGTCCATCCGCCAAAAGAATTACGTCATCAAAAAGGCCATAAGTTTCTGGTGCAGGCTGCAGGAGGGATATAAGAGCAGTTCCCTTAAGAATGTGAATGGATTGTCTAATAAATTTGACAATTTGGAAGGTTGTTGAACTGTCTAATCCAGTTGATATTTCATCCATAAATAGAGCTCTTGCTGGTCCAACCATCATCTCCCCTGAATCAGGGTGACAAGAAGAAGAGAGACTTCAACAACAACAATTGATGATAAAATGAAGAAAATCAAACATTTCCTCCAAATGGAAATTTAATAGCTTAAAATGATATTGTTGTTAAAGCAAGATAGACTACTTTCACAATATATAGCCAGGATTTTCACTAAGGGGGTTCGAAATACAGAAAGTAGACACACGAAGAGGCCAAAAGATGTTCAACATCAACTATATATACGTAACAAAATAGTTCTAACCATATATGAACAGTATGATAGTCAAAGGTGTTGAATTGTATCGAAATGACAGTACCTGTGGTGAGTCTCTTTAGCTGTCCACCAGAAATCCCTCGTACCATTTCATCACCAACTAGTGTCTCAGCACATATCTCAAGACCCAATATCTGCTAATTGAGAGTAAACAGGCGATAAATGCTTGCAAGAAATAGACTTGTTTAGGCACTAGTGAGTGTAATGAAGTTTTAAATTACCTTGAGTGTATAATCTGTTATTATATTTGGCTCTTTCCCTTGAACTGATGCTGCCTGGAAAACAAATCATTTAGACAAAAACACTTCAGTTAATAAAATTCCCTTTTATACCAGAAACTGAATGTTAATCTTCATACCTTCATAAACATGTCAATATCAGGATCTGGCTTTATATTTGCTTCCTTTTCTCTCTTTAACAACTCTTCCAACATCTCTGCATCATTATTAAACTACTGAATAGACAGAAACAATATGATTTATGACCTCTTTACTTAGCCTACTGTTTAATACATTTAATCAGATGAACACAACAATGAGTTCAATCAAAATCATAACAAAACATCAGAAAAAGACACTAAATCAAGCTTGTATAAAATTTAATCCTGCGGGCCTATTCTTTTTCATGCGCCAAACACGTGGAAATTCTTTTTAATTTGGATGGCGATGAGATTAAATCCCAGACCTCTACCTGCTCTGATACCATGTTGAAGTGTGAGAAAAACTTTTATTAATTAATAATATTCTCAACAAAAATAGAATTAAAAGTATATACAAACTCATTTTGTTTTGAAGTGTAAATATTTAAGTAAGATTAGTATTCAAAATATTCTAGTATCATCTAACTCAAAAAACCTAAATAGTTGAAAAAACTAAAAGAAAAATTATTTAATGTAAAATTTATAGTTTGTGATTATAGATAATCCTCTTAAGAAAAAAGATCAATTTGATTTATTTTGACTATTTATATCTTGTTTCTACAAGAAAAATAGAGGAAGTTTAATCACAAATAGATCGATATGAACATCATCAACTTTCTTGTAATAAAACCAATATATATGCATATAAAAAAAAACATTGTACTTGCTTAAATACTAACCGTAACGAGGTCCAACTCCTTGACATCTAGCTGAAAATTCAAGAGTCTCCCTCACAGTAAGATTTGCTAGATGAACATCATCTTGACTTATATATGCACATGTTCTTTCTGGTACAAATTCATCCATTCCATGCCCATTATAACTTACTTTCCCAGAAACCTAATAATATTATTTTTTTCAAGAAAAAAGAAGAGCATAAAGCATAGGTTAGTAAAGATAATAAAGTGTAGATGAAGAAAATTTTGTCTTAATCGATGCTAATAATGCTAGTAAAGTTTCTTTCCTTCTTTTTTTTTTTTCCAATTTGTTGAGATAGGATAAAATTAGGGAAAATCTTTCAAAATTATTCAATATTGGACCTTGATGGAAGAGTTCAGAATCGAATCTTTTTAAAAAGAAGATACTTTGTCTAATTGTAGTTTGCTTCATCCCCTTATGAAATTTTCGTTATAGGATTAGTCATACAGTTCATATATTTCTAGAAATTTACATGGCATCATCAAATGATACAACTCTTGAATAAGAATATGCAACGTGATCACTAATGTACATCAAGATTGGAGGGAGGAAATATAATGGGCTTATACCAATAGTTGGGATTCAAACTGGAGATTTATAAATTGTTACTTTTATGCAAAAGTAACGTTGTAGTTTAATCATAATAAAACACAGACCAATATATAGTGAAAAAAAAACTAAATGTGAAATATAATTTGACTTTATGTTATTGCTCTTAAAAACGTGTGGTGGCTACCTTAGACAAATGAGTCAGAATGTTAGTAGTTTATTTGATTGGCTATCTAAACTCTCATCTTATCGGTAAAAATTTGATCTCTCACTTTGTAATCCTCTCTCTATTTCTCCCCTCCCCTCCTCATGTATAACAAAAAAAATTGAGAAAAAAGGATAGTAGACGTCCGGTTAGTTTTTTTTTTCCCCTCAGCTCCCATTTTTTTTACTCCCTTAATGACTCGAACTCACAATCTTCTGATTTCATCATAGTAATATTTTTTTTGTACTCTGATGTGAACCATGTGGAAATAATAAATCAACGTTGATGGAAAATGTTGTGGAAGCATGTTTATCCTCATCATTATCATAATCTATAGAATTTGAAGAAGATTGAAAAATGATATGCCACTTTATTTTAAATTTTTAATGATTGTTTTGGCTTTGACTTGAGATAGTATTCTACCATATCTCATAACTTGGGCTAAGCTGGCAGAAATCATCGTGCAGATGGTGAGGGGAAGGTGGATGTTTGGGAGATTTTTTTTTTTTTTATATGAATGTTAATTAATAAGGGATTTAAATTTAATATCATAAATCTCAAGAAAAATTAGCGTTGACAAGTCTAATTAAAAAAAATGAGTATTTTCCCAACGGCCACAACTTGTATATAAGTTTTGGGTCTATTGGTTCGTATCGCTGTGTCCTATATGAACTTGTCAGAACTTTAAAATTGTCATAGTTATATGCATAGTAAGCACAGGTTATATGTTGGTTCTCTCGGGCCTTTAGGACATCGGGTGCCTGTCCGTCTTAATGGTAATTGAGGTGTGACAAAAGTGGAAAAAGTTTAAATATGCCATCGAATTTTTAGAAAAGACTTATTTATGTAATCCGTTAAAAGTTTGGCTCATCTATGCCATTTTTCGTTTGAGAAAAAGCTTGCAATTATTTGTAAGCTGAAATGACATATACGAGCCAAACTTTTAACGGATGTCGTAGATGAGTCTTTCCTCAAAGTTCGATGGCATATGAGCCTTTTTCCTTTAAAGAAACTGGAGTAGTACTAATTTAATTAATGATATGACCGAGAATCATAATTGACCACATGTAAAAAATAAATTTGTAAAATCCGAATTATTTTCGATTTACAAATAATGGTATATATGAATGAGCCTTTTCAATGACATATTTAATCCTTTTCTCTTTAATTAATATGTATAGGAAAGAATTATAAGTTCGATGGCTCACCTTTACATCTGAATTTAGCTTTCCTGCTAAAGCTAGTAGCAACGTTGTCTTACCGCAACCTGGCGGACCTAAAAGTAGTGTCATTCTGCAAAACCAAAACCATATTATATTATTGACAAAAAAAAAATGTTGCCATTGAACTATTATCATTTGGGAAAGAAAAACACTACTAAAAAAATAAAATTGGATTTAGTGACAGACAAATTTTATAGCTAAACAGTCAAATTTATCGTTAATTTTATTTAGCGATGGATTTCTATTAGCTATGAGTAAAATAGCAACGAAGTTCGTAAGTTTTTCCTTTGAAACATAAACAGATAAATTATCAACTCTCACCTTTCAGGCTTGATGATTCCACTAACATCATTCATAATTGAAAATGACTTCTTTCTTTTTGGAAGAACGTGGAAATAATTCAAGGCACCCTACAAATTTAAATATGAGAGACGATTTAATTTTATAAAGTATATATTAGAGAATTTATAGATTCAAATTATTGTTATATGGGACCAACGATATCATATGAGATTATTTTTTTCTCTTTTAATATGTTTGCATAATTAAGATGAATTACCTCAATCATATTGATTGTGAAGTTGAACATTGTAGGCAATGCTCTTGTCCCCGCATACGCTTCTGCTTCTACATTTAAATGTTCGAAACGAACTTCGATTTTCGGAAATTCAATCCCAACCCTAACTCAATTTACGATACAAACAATTCAGAAAAACCTTGTTAATTAACTTCATAATCTAGCTATATACTTTAGACTTACAAAGATCAAATATTCATTCATAAAAAAAATAATCTTCTTGATTAAATTCATCAAAAGTTTATCACACATAATCTTGAGAATGTTACAATTTAAATAATAAGAGCTAGAAGATAAAATGCAATATCCTGTGGGGGATTTAGAGTGGATGCATCAGCCTTGAGAAATTAAAATGACAAAAATTGTCTCTTATATTTGGGGTAGGTTCAAAATGATCTATTAGATATACTCCTAAATTTTTTAGCTATATAACATTGCCAAAAATAAAAAAAAATTTGTTTCCATCAAATATTTACAAACTATGGCCGCTGGATTTTATGTGAGCTATGAAAACAAGAAGATTTAATCAGAAATATCAGGAAAGTCTCATCAAATCTCAATAAACCATACTCAAAGAATAGATTAAAAAAAAGTACTTTTAGTTAATATTTGACGTAAATCAAAAGTGGTCAAAAATATATTTAAATAATCAAATGTATTAAGATTATATACCTATGAAAGCGTTGTTTGAGCTTTAACAAGAAGTTGTGATTGTCTTCTTCTTCTTGAGGAATGTTCATAAGCCTATTCAACAAATTCCTTTTCTCTTCCATGCTAAGACTAATTATTCTTTCATCATCACTTCCTCTTCTTATAACATTATTATTGTTATAAGTTGGAACATCATGATCATTATCTTCCCATTTCAATGCTTCTTCTTCATCCTTTTTCCATTTATTTGAATCACTAATTTCAATACCTTCCATAATTCAATGTTGGTACAAGCTAAGCCTGCCCACTAATGAAACAATTAGTATATATGTTCCTTTTTTCTGATCTTTAAATGATTTTAATTTATAGAATATGTACATATTTTAATGATTTTTTGGTGTATAAGAATTAGTTGTTACACAACGTGCATAATTAAATTATATACATCTACAATGCCTTCTAGATGCCAACTAGCACTTCCCTTTGTTTCATTTCATTTTGTATATACTACTAAAGTTGACTAGTTCGTTTCTCCCAACATAAGTTACATCTATATATTTAATTATTAATTATAAAAGAAGGATTGTTTGCAATGTCATTAAGTCAAGTAATTGTTGGGTTTTATTTGCCCTGATTTCTTACCATAAATAAGGTTTTCTTTTAGAAAAAAGTTTTAATATTTTACTAGTCCTTTTCTTGTAGGAAATGTTTTAGGACTCTATATATATAAGCTTGTTCCTTCTAACTTAATTAGCATTCACAATGTAGTCCTAGGGTTTTGAGAGTTGCGGTTATGGAGGAGAATTTTGTGTACCTCCTTGTATTTCGAGTGAATTGGTTGAGGTTGTTTCTCTCTATATTTTGTACTCTCATATTTATAATGGATTGCTCATCTCCTTTGTGGACGTAGGTCGATTGACCGAACTACATTAAATCTGTCTCTTTTGGTATGTTTCTCGTTTGACTTCTTACTCGTGGTCTTTCGAGGTTTGCTTTGCTAGCTTCCGCATTACACCTGCTTATTTCGGTCCTAACAAGTGGTATCAGAGCCATGGTTCAAGGATGGAACCATGATAGAGATGGGTGTTCATCTTGGCGGGTGTAGTTCTAGCCGCAACCTTTTTGACAGTAATGAAGATTTTTTGTTGGAGAATTTGTTTCAGAGAGGTTCTCTGTGTCGAGACGTAGATTTGATGGAGGAGATTATGGAGAAGAGATGCAATCTGTTGAAAATTATGTGAAGAAGGTGGATAAATTTATTTTGTCAGAAATTCAGGCCAAGGGGGAGATTTGTTGGGTTTTATTTGCCTTGATTTCTTACCATAAACAAGGTTTCCTTTTAGGAAAATGTTTTAATATTTTACTAGTCCTTTTCTTGTAGGAAAGGTTTTAGGACTCTATATATATAGGTTTGTTCCTTCTAACTTAATTAGCATTCACAATGTAGTCCTAGGGTTTTGAGAGTTGCGGTTATAGAGGAGAATTTTGTGTACCTCCTTATATTTCAAGTGAATTGGTTGAGGTTGTTTCTCTCTATATTTTGTACTCTCATATTTATAGTGGATTTCTCATCTCCTTTGTGGACGTAGGTCGATTGACCGAACCACCTTAAATCTGTCTCTTTTGGTGTGTTTCTCATTTGTCTTCTTACTCGTGGTCTTTCGAGGTTTGCTTTGCTAGCTTCCGCATTACACCTGCTTATTTCGGTCCTAACAAGTGGTATCAGAGCCATGGTTCAAGGATGGAACCATGATAGAGATGGGTGTTCATCTTGGCGGGTGTAGTTCTAGCCGCAACCTTTTTGACAGTAATGAAGATTTTTTGTTGGAGAATTTGTTTCAGAGAGGTTCTCTGTGTCGAGACATAGATTTGATGGAGGAGATTATGGAGAAGAGATGCAATCTGTTGAAAATTATGTGAAGAAGGTGGATAAATTTATTTTGTCAGAAATTCAGGCCAAGGGGGAGATTTGTTGGGTTTTATTTGCCCTGATTTCTTACCATAAACAAGGTTTCCTTTTAGGAAAATGTTTTAATATTTTACTAGTCCTTTTCTTGTAGGAAAGGTTTTAGGACTCTATATATATA